>VNWX01000325.1:0-24328 GCA_009869905.1 Ceratophysella communis | reverse complement strand
TGGAAGTGAATTCCGGAAAAATGAAAATGGAAAATAAGAAAGCTCCACCAAAAAGTTATGAAATCGTATTAAAAACACAGCCCAATCAAGCACTCTTCGAAGTTAAAGCTGTATTAACTGCTAATGGTGATATTAGTTTCATGGGGAATGTTTTAAGAGTGAATGCCTACGGAAACCAGAGTTCCTGTTTGCATATGGATGAAGGCGGAAGTTCTTCCAATTGGATTAGTAGTGTTTGTTATTGTCGAAATTCGTCGTAATGATTGGAATATTACTGCTTATAAATTGCAATTTGTGTCCAGGCAAATGAGAATTTTTGTATTGAAAACTCTATCGTATATATAAATATATAAACTCTATCGTAATGCTAGTTGCTAGTGTAAATATTGTATTCGGTATTCGTTTATAAAAAAAAATACACAGGCTAGTTACAAGTTGCAAGGCATAGGGTTTTCATGGAAATATTTAGCGGTCAGCAAAATTTCACTGTCGTTTACACAAGCATATATGCAGACAACTTTCGCGTTCAGGTAGTACATTTCAGCATATAATTTTCTTACTGCAAAATTATCTAAACTGTAAATTCTTAAGGAACGCGAGGCGCTACCTATTTAAAGTTCTTCCGTCAACTCGCTTGAAGTTTAAGGATATTTAAATCTTAAAATTGATTTTTTTAAAAATATTTTTTACAGCTTCTTTCCGTCACAGTAGTGGCGGGTGCTTCCTACACCCTCATCGGAGTTTTCCACCATGATGAAGAACACGCCGGAAAACTGGAAGACGAGAAAAACACTCGGCTGATTCCGAAATTTGAAACTATGACCGGAGAGTACAAGCATGCGGTACTGGGCTGTGTTTTCACTGTCTTAGTTGCTGGCGGGGTTCAAGTACTAATGTCACTCTGTGTTTTGGTGTCATGTTCGAAGGTTTGTGTTTGTTAAAATGCTGCCTGTAGACAGACCATTAAATACACAGTTTTAATCAATTTCAAAATTTTTAGGATCAGAGCTCCCGTGCAAAACTATGGCTGATAATTCATTTTATCTTGTTCCTCATCTTTATGATCTGCTTCCTGGTTCCGCTTACCTACGATTCAAGCAAAGGTGAGCGGATCGATGAAATTCATAAGCTGAAGAGCAAAATCAAGGCGCATTTCAAGAGTCTTCGGGATGAGAGCTTGACCGACAGTTTGACCACTGACCTCACAGCATTTTACGTCACTTTGGGGCTTAATGAAGGCGTACTCCTCATTTTGATGTTGATTTTAGCCTGTTGCCTTTGCACCAAGTGTGGAACCCATAATTATGAACCGATTTCATCGTAATGCATCAAATTGTGTTTCGAATTTACATTTAGGTAGGTATGTATATGTCGTATGTCAAAAGTCAATTTCCAGTACAATTTTTAAAAAAATAGCTTCCGGAGCTACTTACATAACGTACGATGTACTATTTAGGAACTTACTGTATATATGCAATGTTTGGCTCATGTCCAAGTCCAATTGGCAAATATCAAATTGGTTACTTATTTAACTAGAACTTGAACTCAAACTCATTGTCTTCACGATAAATGTTCCGACGTATGGTTTATTGTTTTATAATACGAGTCAGACCAAGACTTCTCTGGCTGATTTTATTAATATATTTTATTCATGTACATGTAAACAATTTTAATCGTAAAAACACTGTCAACGTCAACTGTGTAGTAGTAGTAGTCTGTCGATGTCGATAATAAATAATACCTACATAATTATAATTGTACCAGAACTGGAGCCACGCGGAGTTACTCAGACGGTTTACGCATTACGTTTTATAGGTTTATTCCGACCAATTACTTATTTCTAGTATTTCGCATTTACAATTGAACATTGCGCAGTTTCTGTACTTTACCCAAAATATTCTTGAAATAACGTATCGAATACTGGCTATTATTTTGTGATTAAAATTCGGCGTTTTTAATTGAAAGAGCAGTACCAATATTACTACGGCAGTTTCTCTTTAGAATTTAAAATTTCAATGAAGCTTGAAAATATGAAGTTAAAATATTTTTTGCTGTATTTAATTTTCTATCAGTATTTTTTTTTATAAACAATAACTTATAATTGCTACATAAAAATTCCTTATGCCCATTGCATTGTCCATAGGGTGGTGCTTACGATTTCTGACCTCTGAACAGTGGGTTTCATGCGGATTAACGGGTAAAACCCGAAATGACGCTATCTCGAAGTTACAAATTACGCGGGAGTTGGTTAGCCCCTTAAATCAGTGTTCGAGAAATTATCGTGCGTGAAACGCATACATAAAACAACGCGCCATATTTTCCTTAATTTGTTCTAAATTTTTAAGTGAAAAGTTTAGATATTTTTTAGATTTGAACATGGATCCACAACCACCGCCGCCGCCGTCCTCGATGACCTACAATGAAATTATCAAATCCTTGGTGGAAGCTAACTTTGTTGGGAACTATGAGAATGTACCTGAAGGTGTAAGTGCTCATAATTAAATTGTAAATTATTGATATAAATATAAAATTAATTTTTTAAAACCAGCTGGCGCATTTCAATGATCAATACGACATTTTTGAAACGCAGCCTTTCCATCGTCGAATGTGAACAAATTAAAGCCAGGATGACTCAAGGAACTGCTGAAAATGGTTTGTTACTTATTATATGTTCGGTTTCATTTGCTTCGAAAGATACCGTATTCTCCAAATAATAGCCCATGCTGAAATAAATAGAAGCCCATGTCAGGGTGTTAACATTATGCGCTTATGGAAGAACAGGTAAACTCAACGAACTCAGTCTCTACGGGTAAAACTTTGGCTTTGAAAAATTAGAAGCCCAGGGCGTTTATATAGATTAATACGGTAACCATCCCGTTCAAGATCAAGAAAGCAAGCTTAATTTAGGCATTTCTAGAGCTTGCAAAATGAATACATAGGACTCTGAGCTGTAATCTGTAGCGTATAGTAACGAGGAATCCACCCAGCTCGCTATCGGCAATAAGGCCAAAGTATAATTAATTACACTTACAGATCCAAGTTCATTTTCCGCCGCCGGTACTGTCGTTCAGGGCATTTACGCTGAAAATCTGGTAAAAATTCAGTCTTGGCAATATGCTTGTATTTTGTAAGACAGCTAGGAAGTATTATATATTATTTATCATTTTAGAATAAAGCGCAGGAATCGACTATGCCTGCAAGTCTCGGGCTGGGGGCTGAAGTAACTCTTGTAAGTTACCAATAAGTACTAATGATCGAATCGATCATCGATCGAAACATTAAACGACAAAGCACGTTATACCGATTGCCGGTGAGTGTCGGTTGGACTGACTTAGCGTCAATATTTAGCCTATGTACAAAGAACCAACCGATACCGCTGTCTACCATGAAAACACTGCAAAGAATTTAGCTTTCTCTGAAAGGCTTCAAGGATCCTTCAAGCAAAGAAAATTGGAAGAAAATGAAGGGAAAATGACACGTTTAAACCCAAATTCCGAATTCGATGCTTCTGAAACATTAAACGACAAAGCACGATATACCGATTGCCAGTGAGTGTCGGTTGGACTGACTTAGGGTCAATTTTTTAGCCTATAGAACCAACCGATACGGCTGTCTACCATGAAAACACTGCAAATAATGTAGCTTTCTCTGAAAGGCTTCAAGGATCCTTCAAGCAAAGAAAATTGGAAGAAAATGAAGGGAAAATGACACGTTTAAACCCAAATTCCGAATTCGATGCTTCGGTTGACCGTTTTTATTTTGAAAATAAGGTAAGAAATACTGGCATTTATGGCCGGCTTAATTCAATACTAATAGCAGGCTGTAGTTATTGCAAATGGTTTGAAGCATTTAGTCATGCAACTAACTTTTCAGAACCGAGCTGCAGCATCTCATTCTCGGGCTTTGGTCTTGCCACGATTTCCTGCTGTTATCGCTCTTGTAAGTTTGTTCAATGCTTTATGTAAGGCGACGTTTTTTTAAGTACATCTCACTGATTCTTTGATGTGTTACTGTTACCTCAGCCATCTTACAACCAACCAAAGGAAACAGCTTTTTACCAAGAATGCGTCGCCAAAAACTTTACCATGAACGGAAGAGTTCGGTCGTTCAAATGATCTCCGTACCAAGGCAATGCAGATGAGTCAGGAGAAAGCAATGGCAGAGCGCCTAGAGACCGTTAGCTTTGAAACTAGATTTACTGAGCTTTATGCCGAAAATCGGGTAAGGAACGAATTGCAGGAATTCATTGCATCGGTGTGCAGTTTAAAACACGTATCAGGTTTCTAAAGAAAGTTATTTCAATTTCTAGAAGAAAGTAGAAGAACCTCACGGTATCGGTAATCCTAGTATTCCTGGTCACGGTTTGACTACTGTTGTAAGTTTCTACGACCTAAAACCTATGCGGCGGAACCTAAAAAGAATATTGACTGCCCGAACATGAACATGACATATTAATTCGTCGATCATTTTCTAAATTTTAGCCGGCACTTAAAGGTGAAGAACTGTCAGACATGACAGCGGGAAGTACTGCTGTATTCAAGCCTAAACTTCAGCAAATCCTGAGATGCCAAGCGGAAGAGGACGAGAGCAACAAAATGCTAGAATAACAGTGCTAGCAGTACAACTGCCAGCATTTGTCTGTTTTAACTAAGTTATGGTATACGTAACTTTTACGACATGATTCTTCTAATTCTAAGTATTAGTATTTGCGCCTATGATGACCATCTATGAACTCCAGAACTTACCGATCGGTATCTATTTTTCAATAAATTTACGTCTAATTTAAATCAGTGAATTTGAAAATTGATTAAAAATTATCATATTTTATTAAGAGTTTATCTTGAGACAGACCTGCCATTTACGATCATCCATGATAGCTTATAGTAAATAGACTTGAGACTGGACTTACTAGGCCCAGGTACTTTGCTAAATAATGCTTTCTAGAAAGCTATAAATAGCACAGAGCTCATTCAGTGTCAATCATTCAGTGCGCTGAAGGAGATCTCAGGCATCCGGAAATAAGGGCATTAGGTGAGTACCTCAACCTTGAATCTGATTGGCGGACTAAATTTTGGAGGATGTGAACCTATGCTCCTACCTGTTAGCATACCCTTCCCGTTACTCTACACTTCGCGAACTTCTTAAATTAAATAGTAGCACAAACTCGACCCCTTCTTCTGATTGGTCAGTGGCCCTCAGCTTGAAACGCGCTACCTCATCGGGTACTTTAAATATATACCATCCATGTTATCCATACGGCGACCCACCCACCTGGATGAAAAACGATGTCGTCGATTTCCTCCCAACCGAACCTTCAAACGGAGGTCAAAACAGTGTGGCTCTCTCTTCCTGTGCTATCTTTCAACCTGCCAACACGTCTAGTTTTTGGAGCTCTCTAAAATTTCGGATCAGAAATTGTTTTCAAGTACCTGCTCTGCAGCACTGCGACCTCGCCATGCCTTTTCCGACGTTGCCGCAACCGCAGTACCCTGCAGAAAAGGACCCCACGGAGTTGGAACGCTCTGAGGTAAGCTACATTTTGTAGCACAATATTCACCCATCGATAACGCTAAACGAAGCGCGATTCCTAACTCCTAAGTCAAACTTTAAATTGTAGAGTGTTTAGCGATAAGGACCGTTGTTCGAAATTGCGTAATTTTGTCAAACGCGAAAAAAGGAGACGAGTATTGCGCGTGACGCTGGCGAATCAATTATGAATTTACTTCAAATAGCCTACAATCCATGAATTTGTTTGAAACTTTAGATCAGAAACGTGATCAACACCCTGCGTACCATTGAAGCCAGTCAACCCGACATCTTTGCCCTCATCTCGAACGGACATGCAAATGGATTTTTCGGAAAGTACTCCACTGATGAACTGGAACTGCAAACAATCATCGGTGCAAGTCTGGACTACAAGACAGAATTTCTCACTCTCATGATCTGGAATCCCCGGAACATCAAGAGCATTATTCCACGACCATGGCCTGAAGTCCACAACGACGTGACCAGCAGCAGTGGCCCGGTCCCCAGATTCTTCGTGTACCAGAACCTTTGGAATGCTCTCAACTCAAGGCGATATCTGCTTCAATATCCAAACCCGAGACACTCAACAACAATTTGGAATAGTTGTGGTCAACGTCGAGACTCCCCGTGGACACAATGCTTATGTGAAAGTCATCATGGAAGCAACAAGACCTCCGCGCTACGCCTGTTCTTTTCGAGCCGTCTACAACGGGAAGTATTTCATTCGGGCAAGCATTGACGACCAGGACATTGAAGGAAGTCCCGTCACATTGCTCCTTACTTCAGGAACCGGGGATGCGGGCGACCTGGTGGACATTCGCAATTACAATTTGGAGATATCATCGTTCAATATCATTTATCAACCGCTGGTGGAGTTGTGTATCAAGAACCGTGCGGATTGCAGAACTTTGTTGGGAACTGCACTGGACAAGCCCTGGGGAATCGCAGCGAATCCAAAGACAGAAGAGGTAAGTGTCGATCAAAACGTATCAAATTTTCGCTGGATTTCTTTGAACTTCAAAAATAACGAAATAACGAAAGCTTTGCGGTATCAAAAGCCTTTAAACGCAATTGTTTAAAATTGCACAAGTTGGCATTCTGGCCATCTTTGACGGGACGCCAACACTTGCCTTCAAAGCTATTTTCTAAAATATTATTTCTGTTCCATCTGCTTTCAGCTTTACCTGACTTTCCGTGACACCCGTGAAGTCCACTGCTATACACATTTCAACGGTAATTTCTTCCTCCGCTTCAAGTTCGGTCAAGTCGGAGACGAACCAAAATGCTTCAAACGCCCAACTGGAATCGCAGTGGACAGCATTCGCAACCGACTCCTCATTGTGGACAAAGACAATCATCGTGTGAGCATCTTCAAACTCAACGGAGAGTTCCTGATGACCTTTGGAAGCCACGGAATTGGGGATGGTGAATTCAACTATCCATGGGGGATTGCTGTTTCGATGGATGGAAAGCACATTGCCGTGACAGACTTCCACAACAATCGTGTTCAGCTTTTTGACAGCAATGGAGAGTATCTACGCCAGTACTGTCCCTATGAACTGACGAAGAAGCCGAGAAGTACCCGACAATTACTCAAGAAGAATCTGAGCTATCCCCGAGGAATCACTTTCGACAATACAGGTATGCCAACGTTTTGAATTTGATTTTAAAAATTGTAATTAAAACGGTTTGGCCGGCGCTGTGCTGCTGTCAAGCAACAATCGCGCTAGTATTTTCAGGACTCAAGATTCGATGAGCAAGAATCAAGGATAGCGCAAGCATTTTTAGAAATCAAGAGTTTGAAACCAGCCTGGAGCTGACAAATAATTTCAAGAATCAAAATTAAGCCATTGCAACCCAAGTATTCTCAAACTAGATTTTGCAAAAGCAGTTCTGCAAAGCTGAACTCGGTAATGGCATATTTGGCATCTACGAAGTGCTGAGTCGAAAATTCGATTTTACAGATGTTTCATCTTTCCAGGAACTTTACTGTACGTGACCGACTTCAACCAGGAAACAGTTTTCACTCTGAACTTGGAGATGACCACTAAAACCCTCTTCACCCCTTACCAATCAATCGTTCGTCCTCAAGGGCTTGCTGTGAGCCCTCATGGATATATCGCTGTCTGTGAACCCAACTGCAACGGGATTCGAGTCTATACCCCTGATGCCAAGATCGTGGATATGATCAATGTAGCCCTGGATGGTCCACTCATGGAACCTTGTGACGTGACCTACAGTAAGGGTCGATTTTTTGTTTTGGAGACTTCCGGTAGAATCCGAATTCTTTTCCCTCACCAGAAACTTCCGGTTTGCTGAACAACGTGCTCAAGTATTCCATTTATCTGTTTTTCTAATGAAATTAACTGTTCGGAAGATCTCAATAACGTCACTTGCCGCCCCCCTCCCCCTATTATATTTCATTGTATTTAATTGACTGACTTCCTTGAAATAAAGCCCCTGCAATTAATTTTTTGGTGCTTTGTTTCGTTGTTGTTTGTAGCATTTATTTATTCGAAATAAAAGTAATCAATTAGTTAGTCATATCAGTGGCAATATGTGCATTTAGGATGACATCGAATTCCGTTTACTCCGCATCTGCAGCCTCCGCTCGTGTCGCCTTTGCCCTAAGTAATTTAGAAATTATTCAAATTAGGCACCCAACATTATCACGAAAAACTATGTAATTTGATTGGTAGCTTGCATTTGGTCCCCAGCGGAATCCTTTCGTAATCCAGCATATTTCTGTTTTACAATAAGTGCATTTTACGAAATCACAGCCCCATTTCTTGAGCAATACTACGTGACAGGCTGGGCATTCCAAGGCCTCTCCACGTTTAATCATTTGCTAGAAGGTAATAAATTGTTAAGATCAGAAGTTCTTTGTGAATAACAATACGCCTATTTTAAATTTCAAACCTCAAGCATTAGGCGAGAGCTCTTGGCATCTTGATCCGTTTCCGCGTCGATCAACAACTGTCGTTGATACTCCATGCAGTCTTTTCCGGTATGGATGGCCTGGATTCACGAAGCAAAGATATACATAAGTCACGAGTCCTGAATCCTGGAACTAAATTATGCATTTACCTGACACGTCAAGCAATTTCGCTTCGAACAAACCGGACAGTTAAAAACATTGACGTCATCTTCGAAGATGCACCAACCCGGACAATCGTTGGTCTTGCAATGATACGCATTTTTCATTCGACTTTCAGCCATTTTCATAGATTTAGCGAGCAATTTCTCAAACATTTCATTCGGGACGAGCTGCAAAATTTAATAGACTGTAATTTTAAAGGATTTTTGCAAAGTTTTTCTTCAAATTTTAATTTGGAAGCCATACTGCTTTGATTTCTCGTTCTTGAAGAAAGCTATCACACGAGTACGCATCGTCACGAAAGGGGCACTTGACCTGTGACTCGTCCGAGTATTGAATTGCACCGACTAGGCATTCCCTGCAAGTATACCACGCAGTAAAATCGTTTTTTTTTCTACTAAAGATGTATACGAAAATTTGACAATTTCTCGTTACCTGCAAAAGCTATGAAGACAATCCCGAAGCGTTATACAAGGCTGCTTGGATAAGCAAACCGGACATTCGACATCCTCCGCGGTCGCAACCAAATCTTCCTTTTCCATCAGATGAAGCATGTTCAAGTATGTTTGAACGTTACCCTGAACAATTTAAAACATCAAGGGCGTAAGACATTATTATGATTCTTAACTTCAATATTTCTTTCGGTACCTCTTTTTTCTCTGCTACCCCGGACGCTCCAGCCGCCGCTACTCCATTGGTCATGCCTTCAACGGTCACTCGAAGATTGATATCAATGCCATCAGAGTTTTTCCTTGTCAGCAAAAATCGAGAATTTGCAGCCTTTGATTTACCATCAGTTGGAAGATTTGATCTGAATCTATTAAATGGAGATGACTCTCTTCCGCCCCCATCGCCATTTTTCAATGCTTCGTACTTTTGAATGGTTTCACTGAGCTTTCCAGGATTCATTTCATGACGCAGTGGTCTCGTGTGCTGGCCAAAGTAATCTCCATCAGAACGACGCCTAGCTGCTCGGAGTAATACTGGAGGCATCATTGGTTTAGGCGTGACCATAACAGGGTTTTGAA
This sequence comes from Ceratophysella communis, assembly GCA_009869905.1. NCBI lineage: Eukaryota > Metazoa > Arthropoda > Collembola > Poduromorpha > Hypogastruridae > Ceratophysella > Ceratophysella communis. Next base: position 14,677 of record VNWX01000325.1, on the reverse strand, counting down.
CCGCAGGAGCAGTTTCAGTCTTTGAATTCGATTGAACAACCTCAGGCGTAAATGCCGTTGCTTGGAAAACCTTAGCCTGCACAGCAGGTTGTGTAACTGTTGGTGTCACGATTGACAGTACTTCCGGTTGAATGATGGGACGAGCAACCTCAGACTGGATATTCTCCGAGTTTGGTACCGGACTGACACTTTTTGGTATAACTTTCGGAACTTGTTCGATTACGTTAATACGAGCAGTTTTGATTTCAATTACAGGTGGAGCAAGCACTGGACTATTTCGATGCTCTGTGCCAACATTACGTCTAAACAGTACGAGCGTCGGACTGGACGATCTCCGCAAATTTGGTGAATTTCGTTGTTTTGGCGAGGTTGGTGATGCAATGGGTCTAGTCAAAGCCAGCTTAGGTGTTTCTTTGCTGGCAAATTCTAGTACCGGCGACCCTTGTTTGGGCGAATTAACTCGACTGTTTAAGACTTCAGTATTTTTACCACTGACTACATTCGATTTCGAGACTTGTGGCGAGTCCGAACCCTGCTTGGCTGCCGGACTTTGACTCGATGATGCTGCCACTTTTCCGCCATTTGTTGCTGTTACAGGAACAGTTGACCTTGGAAGCGGCACAGGCGATATAACTTTGTTTGCAGCAATCGGTCCAGATTCCTTTTCGATTTTGGCCGGCTGCTGTTCCTGAATTTTGTCGGGTAATTTGCTTTCGCTTAGCAAAACTGGCACGAATCCAGCATCTACAACCGTTGCAGGGATGTCCAGCACTGTTCCAGTTCCTCGGCTGACTTTTTCAGTAACCTTTCTGGCTTGCCGTGGCTTTGCTAAAGGAGCGGGACTAATTTTGTACTGGTTCTGGAGAAAAGGATAGCGGCGAATGGATCTTAGCTTCGGATGGCTTTAACTCAGGGGTTTTACTGGGCTTACTCTCGTAGTTGTCAAAACTTTCAGAGTGTTTGACAGATGCCGATTTGTGACGTTGGAATTGGCGGTGAATTTTGGTAATCGCCATTGGTAGCCGATGGTTTAGCCGGTTTTGAAGATTTTGAAACCCGATTTGGTTCCTGGGGCTGGGTACGTGAGATTTCAGGTTGACGTCTGGCATCACTGATGTCGTTTACAACTTGCTTCCTTGAGCTTTCGCCAGATTGCTGCTGAACTTGAGAATCCTGGTCATAGTTCGGAGTGACCAGGTACAAAAATGCCATTGAATCATGTGCTACGTCGAATTGAGACAGAGCTTGTTCGTCGTCTTCGGCGATTTTCCTGCCTAAAATCCATTTTTGAAATCCTGCCGGTATTCCCCAGTCACATTCGATTTTTGCTTTCAAGCCTTTGACTTTCATTGAAGGCGTAACCTGGAAATCATAAAAATAATCAAGGTATCAGGGTTTAACTCTGAAAACTTAACAAATATTATATTCCGTTTATTTTTCGGCATACCTGAACCATAAACGGGCCTTGTTGCATCAGTCGATCTTCAACGTAAACCCGAATTCTAGAAACAAATCAAAGCTAAGAATTATCGAGGTAGCCATTCAGATTACAAAGTGGCAAAGAAATTAAAAGTGAATTACTCACGTTAACGGCTTATCATTGGCAGCCACGACACAATTAACTTTCCTAAGTGCCAAGTCATGAGCTAAGCTGGCGGCTAGCTTGTGATCACCTCTTGAAATGGCTGATTCCAATTTTCTAAGCAATTTGCTAATGGCAAAGGTTTCTGAAATGCATTTTCAAAAAATTAATTATTTGAAAGTAAAATGCCATGATGATTTAATTAATGTTACCATTTTGATACTCAGAAGCCTGAAGTCGTTGCCTTCGATAATCATTGCTGCTACTGCTGCTGCTGTGGCCATTACTCAGATGCTGATCGGAATTTCGCCGCAAATGCTTCGGGATAGCTCCCATCCGCCGGTAATCATCAACCGTGAATTCTTGCTTGTCCATCCCGTTTGTGTTTCGATATCCAGAATCCGAATCAGACAGAAAATCCTCGGAATCGTATTGTGGATTGAGACTATCAAAATAACGGATTTGATCTTTAATTTCCATTTGAACATTCTGCATAAATGATCGCGTCCATGGACGATTCTCTTCTTCAAGCTCACTCAGTTTGAATTTCCAATTTTCGTAAATAGGATTGACGCGTTTTTGTAGAACTTCGTAGTAGTTCTCGGAATTTGTCGACTCCCTAATGGAATCCAGCATGGGTTGAAATCGATGAACATGAAGCGGTTTCCAAGTTCCTGGGCCAGAACCGGATGTATTTGGATTTAGTTGTTGGTGTAATCGAGCGACAGCATCGATGGTTTCATATTCATCCTCGAAAACATTCGTATTTGTGGGCTTTTCATCGGGAATCGGATTCCCAATTGCTGGATTCAAATTATTTGGCTTGAAATTCGATTTAGAATTTTCAGTTTCAGCTTCATTTTTACTGAAAAATGCTAATCTTGCTTGTCGAAGCTTTTGAATATCCAATTCTTCTATTTCTGGGTCGTCGAATAGCTTCATTCCGCTGAGTTTTTGCTCCATGGCTAAATTGTTCTTTGCTGGCAGTTGGCTCAAGAAATTTTCTCCAGGCGGAAGGGTTGGTGTTTTATCCGGTTGGGCGGCTTGCATCGCTGCCGGTTTGTTGGTTTGAACTGCTGTCGCTGGTCTAGCCGATTGTACTGCGGTCGGTTTAGCTGCTTGAACGGCGACTGGTGGACCGGATGTTTGAACGGTGGCCGCTGAGCCGGCTGTTTGAACAGGTACCGGTTTGGTACTTGCATTTTGTTTATTAGCCTGTAAGCGATCGCTAACTAATTCCGGTGGATATGAGCCAATTGAATCCTTCCGAAAAAGGCAGACTTCACATATAACCCTCCAGTGCGGATTCTTTAGCGTGCATCTTGGACATGACCATTCTTCGGATTCGCCGTTTGAAGTAGAAGTCTGGAAAAAGTACTGAACTGGATTCCGTGTGTATGGGGTACTTGGAGTTCGCTCGGAAAATGCACTGACCCCTGAAGTACTTGCTGAAGGGGCGTTTGCTGGTACAGGTTCAACCTTTGGCTTCGATTGTGGTTGAACAATTGCCAACTTCTTCTGGTCATCATTCGGAGTCGATGCTGGCACAGACGATGATGAAGATTGTGGCGGTACTGTGGCAGTAATGCAAGCGGAAGCTTGAGGAGTTTCAGGTTTCGGTACTGCCGTGGAAGCGGAAGCGCTTGGTACTGCAGCAACATCCAAATGACTTGCAGTAGAATCCGAATTACTAGCTTGAGCTTTAGCCAGGGAAGATTCTGGTGATCCTGTCACCTGAGCACTCGGAGCAAACGCGCTACTAAACATTGTTATGAGCTCATTAGCACTTTGATTGTATGCTTGTTCAGCAGATCTTCGCCGTTTCTCTTCGATGATTCGCACTGCTTCGCGATCAAACTCCGAAATTTTTGCTAGCAGCGTTAAAGGTTTCATTGGTGTTTTCTTGACTCCCGATTTTGAAGGGCTTCGTTTGTACCAAGGCCTCGGTGTTATTTTCGATCGCTCTTCAACCGGAGATACTGATGGAACAGTAATTGGTAACGCTGATGTCGATTCGCTGTTCGATGGCGGTTCTTTCTTACCGGCTTTGGCATACAAAAAAGTTCCCGTTTGGTTCGTTTCTGTGTCAGTGGCTGGCGACCGCGTTGTGGAGGCCTCCTTTCGCAAAAGATCTAATTGAATTCTGACCTCATCATTAATTCGTTTTTCATGAGCTTGAAGATGTGGTCATTGTGGCTTCCAGGGATTTCAGTTCGTCCTGGGTGGCTTGAGATTTTTGAACCGTTGCTGGAGCATTGTCCGTGAATGCTGGGAGCCTTCGAAGGCCCAGGTTTTGATATACTTGCATTAGATTTAGAAGAATTTGGCTTCAACTTGAGATTCTCGTTGACTGAAAATTCATCTTCTTCCAAAAAGGGGTTTCCAGGAACTCCTGAATCCTCTAAGGCATCCGGATCGCCAAAGGGATTCGGTGGTACAGGAGCTCGCCGTTTACCATGGACATGTCGACGCGATTTGACCACTTTGACCCCCGCGCTACTTTCGCTATATGCTCGTCGATGACGCTGGACATCACTAATAGCCGAGGAAGTGGATGGTCCTGGATTGTCGTCAATACTTCTGGTGCTGCATAATGGTCGCTGGGTTCCTGGCGGCGTTGTAGCTGGAGGTGGCGGGGCGCGTCGTTTCTTAAGCGTATTAGTTCCAGGTTGATATGAGGCTTCGCTCGGGGGAAGACTGGCGATTTCTGCTGATACCATAGGAGCCTCGGGTATGGGTATCGGAACTCGATTGATTGCCGGTGACTCTGCAGTATCATGAACGCGCATTGTTTCTGCTGATCGGGTCATTGTATTTCCAGTAGAATCCAAGCCAAATCGAGGTAATGACTCACATGACTGAAGATTGTATTTGGACTTGAGCCCAATTTTAAGCCCAAGGCGTGTGAGAGTCCCGAATTTTCTTTGTGGTCGAATTCCTTGAGCAGAAGTACTGGGCTCCTTGCTGCTACTAGCACGACCACTTAGTGGAGGCTTATGCACAAGCGGATCATCCTGATCCTGATGACCTGTTACCGGAATTCGCTTCCCTCTCCGACCCTTCCCATGATATTTATTAGCACTTACGAATGAGAAGCTATGAGTGCTTAAAATGGTATTTATACTGTCCAATGAGCTGGATGGCGTTATGGCCGAATCCGTGAGGCTTTCAATATTATTGTTACTGACTTCAGGAGTTTTAGGCGGAGCACTGGGATTCGGTTGAGGAGAAGTTGCATTTGTTGATCGGAATAAATTTTGCCAGAAAGAACCGAAAATTTTGGATTTTGGTCGATTCTCACGATCTTTCTTGGACTCAAAAGTTGAGCTGGGTGCTTCTAATTCTGGTGAACTACGTTTCCGATAACTGGGCACCATATTTGTTTTGGAAGGCATTTTACGAAAACTGGAAACTCAAACGGAGTGTTTTTGAAGAGTTCTAGTGTGCAGTGAGAGCTTACGGATTCGATGTACGCCGCACCACACAAACTGCACTGAAAATTCCGTATTTTACGCACGAATTATCCTGTAAAATTTTGTAGTCGTTCGTAAAATCGTAATAAAATCTAATCTATTACAAAAACGGAACGAAAGAAAATATATTGCAGGGAAATACCCGTGACTGCACGGGAGTGACTAAACGATCCCTGAGATTTGCAATCTGAAGAAAAATCCGGCTTTGCTCTCACATCTAAATTTAGACCTTTGAACCGTAGCTGTCTGGCCAAAGTCATTGAGATTTAAGAACGCAAACTATCCGAATCCGAATGCTAAAGCCCTGTATTTTTTTATNTCTGGCCAAAGTCATTGAGATTTAAGAACGCAAACTATCCGAATCCGAATGCTAAAGCCCTGTATTTTTTTATGCTACATACTGGTACCAGGTACGTGTGTTTGGATGGAATCCAAAACAAAATGCAAAACAAGTCTAATGTACCTACACAAAAGTCCCGAAGAAAATGTAACTGTTGCACATTTTGTACTTCTGAAGAAACATCCGAGGTTATCGTCGTCGTCTGACTTTGCTACGCACGCCTACGCAGTTTTTTCAAGACATGTTTATGACATTTTTGTAGGTTCGAAATAGTATATTTTTTATTTATTTTCAGAAGAAATTCAACCATTCTAATTTTTAACTCTGAAACTGAACTAACAACACAATATAGTTGGACAGTAAATTTTCAAATTATGAACACGTCAGGTACGAGGTCAAACTAAAGAATATAATATACGCTGACATTTCAATTTGAAAACTTAGGTAATCTGAGTTGAGATTTAACATTAATAATATATTTATATTGTCATATGGTCTAAACACTACAATTATTAACACTGTTTTATAGATAAGATCAGACCAAAATTTTAAAGATTTAAATTTTTCATAATTTTTTTTATAATTCAACAAGAATATATAGATAGAGTAGCACCGGTGTGTATCAATACATGTTCATCTTTGTCTCGTCTAAATACAATTTAGTGGAAAGTTTAAAGTTTAGAATAATACTACAGTTGTCTACAGTTATAACATTTATACATCATTAGACACAGCTATTCGATTCGACTACCAATTAAAAATGTCCATTATTATAGAAAAGTTGCCAGCTTTTGAGCCTGATCTGACGCAGAATGATCTTAACTGCATTTAACAGAGCCTTATCAGACTATTTGTCTGCCCAGGCTCGATTTTACACAATAATCTAATTTTCAGGAATAGACAAAACTCCTAAAATAACGGACAAAAACTATAAGGTCATCAATTCACAAAATGCTCATTCTATTTTCTGTCGGTTCATTCGCCATGGCCATGTCGAGGCGATGCTAATCATATTAATTAAACTTTATTTTTCTAATATACACAAGTGCAGTTATTTGAAAACGTTAACGTTATAGAGCAAACATATCAGGGAAATGGATTTTATTATTATTATGATTTGATACGTTTGTGGAGGTGCTACGATTTATTTCGGCACAATTGGGCACTGACATTCTTGTGAAGATTTCTGATAGTTTGTTCTGAAGGTTTCCACCCTGAGAAGGTTCAAAGGGTTATAAGTTTATGAATATTTCAAAAATTCTACGAAACGTGAATTAAAATATTATGTTTTACCTTAGCTGCTGCTTTAGCCACCAAATCCTCGAAACTAATTGTTTTAAAAGCTACGCTGAGTTCTTTCCGCTTCTGTGTTTCAATTTCTTTACGGATGTCCGCAGGTTCATTGAGTAAACGTTTCAAATCTTCTACTGTCATAATCTCTTCGGCTTGCTGTAAATTATAATCATAATGAGTTGGTTAAAAAAAAGTCAAATACATTGCAAAACTTTTAACAAAAAACGTAAACTTTACGCGCTTACTTTAACTTGAACAGGCGTCGAGGCTCCAGAATCGACTTCAATACTGATAGAATTGAGATCCGTTGTACTGCTGGATTGCATATGAGCATCGACCCAGGAATGGCGAGGAAAGAGATAGTAGGTTCCCTTCGTCGATGCTTCGATCCCGTCGTCTTTCAAAATGTCTATGACGGCGGAGTGATCTCAGCAGTGCCGATTCGAGGATATTCTGTGATGGTTCATAGACTTCGTAGCGAACTTTCATGGGTGGAAGTAAATGAATAGCGTGTTCTCGTCGGGCTTTTGTCACCTATAACAAAAGATCATGCCAATTGCAACAACAATGATCTCATTCGAATGCTATATTACGAAAATTAATATTCCAAGCTTACCGAACCCGCGTAATCTTTGAGAACCGGAAGGAAGTGAGCAATAAGTGTGAACAGAGACAAGGAAATCACATGAAGATGAATTTTCTGCGTTGGAGTGAGCACGGTGGAAGTAATAGCGAGTTCCTGGAAACTCATGATCAGACGGACGAAATCAAACAGCGTTTCTTCACAGAAGAGCTCCACGCAGAATAAGGCTATTGTCGTGTACACGGAATTCATATTACTTATCGTATTATTCTTCTTCTCGAGACTCGCGAATAAGTTTGCGAATATTTCTCCACCGTTCTTTTTGGCAAATAGAATGTCGGTACGGGTACACGGTTCTCGTGCTACTCCTTCAAGTTTCAATCTAAAAAACAAAAACCACGTAAAGTACTGCACAATCGTTTTTCAAATGATTAACTTAATGCTATTTCGGCTTGACTGGAGCTTACGTAGGTGACAAGAGTTTCTCCCGATTTCCATGCCGGTCAATGAGCGTGTGTAAAATATTTTGAACCAAAAGACGCAGCTCAGCATCTTCTTCTTGGCTCAAAGTTAGCAGTGGTTGCAGGAAGGACATTGGAAAGGTTGTAGATAAATATGTGGTATGGTATTTCGATCCGACCTGGAGTATTACAACACATTAATGGCGGCCGGATGGTTTTAAATAGTGATTCTATTTTGTTCTGTGTAATTACCATCAACAATGATTTGAGCAGCATATTTTGAAGGAGCCGATGAGAAGGTGACGTGTCAGCTCCGGCAGGAACTTTCTGCATAATGAACTTCATGATTTCAATCTTCTGGTAGTCTGGCAAGTGAGTTACATACTCTCCCAAAGCTGAAATTAGCGTTTCACGGTAGGCCTTCTCATCTGCATCAGCTCCCGTTAGTTTCGTGGACACTTGTATGTGCTGAACAATTGAATTGACAATTTCTAGAACGGAGGGGCCTGCACAAGATCAATAAGTGAGAATTTTTATTCTCATAATTTAGAGAAGAAATTCAAAATTACGATTCTGATAAGCCCTTACCTACGCTTTCCCCAGCAGCAATGTCAATAATTTTGGCCAACACATCTGCCATACTCGTCCTAACTTTGGCAATTGATTTATTGTTATGTAAATCCAAATGATTCATAAGTGTTTCAATCACGGCGTACGAGTACTGAGACTATACAGGAATGAATGAATCGTGAGTATAAACTTGACATTTGGCAATAACAAAATATGTACTGCTAAACATCGAGCCGGTTACCTGAATAGAAAACATGATGACACGAAATGTATGAACGGCGAAATCATTTGGAACCCAAAGCTCAAATACGTCAAAATGGCTGCAAAAATAGACATGATCATTAATTATATACTGGCCTAGTGGCCTTAATTGCAATGTAGGGTTTTAATATACACTTACTGAAGTACTGGCTTCACAAAACTCCTGACATGCCCAAAAGTGGCTTTGTTTACTAAATCTCGCATGCAATTCTCGGCTACTTTTGGAGCATCAATCAAGTCATCATTATGATCACTTGTCACCGCATCATTTTCATCACGGATCAGCAAGCTTTGCCTAAACAGAGTCAAATAGCATTTTATTATCATAAACCTTTTGTTTGACGGATATTTCCGGTACTCGGTACTCACCTGCCCTGCTCCATATTGAAGAGTAACGAAGGTATAATTTTTTCCATATGATTTGGATCCCATATATTTTCTACTAAATCATCTGATACTGTTTTTCTAACTACGCTCTGTAAGTCAAGACCATAAACATAAAATATTATGATTTGCAGTCAGCAGCATGTAATTTCTCTGTAAAAGCCTTGCCTTTAGTCCTTGAACACCAGCAGTACGAATGGCACTTCTGAGTAAATCATCGCTACAATTATTGTGAGCCATTGAGGCGAATTTAGAAACCAGGAAATCGTAACGACGATGATATGATGGAGTATCTTCTTCAATATTTGAAAATTTAACAAACTGCAAATCCAGAAAAACATAAACATGGGTCAATATTGATACCAACGACCATCGAAAATAGCCGCTACAATACTTATTATGAGTGAATTCAATGTACTACGTAGTAATGTGACACTTACGGATTGAGTCGCCAGAATTTGTAGGTTTGGATCTGAGGACTCTAGTAACTTTTGTACCATCTTAAGAAAACTCTCCACAAATAAATTCAAGGTTTGAGAATGACATGCTTGAAGTAGTTGGTCCATTGCTTCAACTCCAATCTCAACCAATCTAAAATGATAGAAACAATGTCAACCCAGCTGCTTCAATTCTTCATTTAAGCTGTTACTGTCAAAAAGTCCCTAACTGACCCATTTCGTCGCCTGTAAATATCACGACTAAGTTTATAGTACAAGTATTCTCCGACGCGATCCAATTTTTCTGGTGACGACAGGACATAGAAGGTCAGTTTTTCCATGTTTGACTTGACGAGACCATCCTAAAATAAACGATCAAGAAAATACTTAGACAATGTTGTTCATGTTCATGATAGACTTTCCCATAGAAAGCTAGCTTATGAATTTAAAATGTAAGGAAATTTTTCTGCGACTAGGCAAAAGCAAAACCGCAATGGTAGCCAAAAACAAGCAGAATGTGTTGTTTGGAAAGCTTGATACCTTGGGATCAGCTGGAAAGACACTGTCGACCAATCTCTTGTATCTCGGAGCACAGAATCCGCAACAACCTGCCAAATTAAAATAATTTTTTTTATAAACTTGCCTAAATATCATCTTCCTTCTTCACAAAGTCAAACCCAGTATAAAATTGCACTCACAATCTGGACTCGTGCATTTGAACACAATAGCCTCAAATAATTCATCCTGCTCATCAATACAACAACAGCGCTTAACAAATGAGGCCATTCAAAGCCCCAAAATCCTCTTACTGCTGCCCAAACCCGCAAACACTCCGCGCCACAGCTCACAATTTATACTTCACTCGACTCAGAATTAGTAGCATTTTAAACTAATTATCCTAACTATTAATATTTAACGGTAATGTTTTCATGATTCAATTTCACGGGCTCTTTTGCCCAGCCCTTAATATTTTGCCAGAAGGCTGTGTAGTGCTCCACATTTCTAGACGCATACATAGTAGCTCATATCTGGATTTACTACGGGGCTCAAATGCAGAACAGTAAGGAACCCTCCCAGTTCCAGTTCTCTGTGTGTCAAACCGAAAAACTGAATCGATTTCTATCGATCCGGAAAAACGAGCACGAGAGAACCCGCTCTTTTGAAACCGGATCCCAGCCTCACGCAAGATGCAAACAGGTGATGAGGGCTGGCCCGCAACTGCTTCGGAGGTTTTTCTAGCATGATGCCACTATCCAGGTAGCAGGCACAGGACAGGACGGGCCATTTCATGGCATCATTAGCGCAGATGCTAAACGCGATTAACATGCAGAAAGTAGCGAAAATTATTACTAATTGGTCTACCTAATGCATTTCAACATAAGGAAAATGAAAACATCACGCATGCCGCTATAAACAGGCAAAATCTTTTTTTTTAAACATAGAAAATCATCGTTCAAAAATATCTAAACGTTAAATGCTGGTAAAGATATCGTTTCGACACTGAATCTGCCAGGATATGCTGAACCTGATTTTTCAGTTATTCGCGAAACGCTTGATAAATCGGGTTTAAATCATAACTTGACATGAAATATTTGTATACAAAGTTACTGAACGAAATTTTTTGTGGTGAGCTTACCTCGTCGAACCATGGTTGATTTTTTGAGCAAATATCTGTTGATGTCAAAGATAAACTGAAACGAAAGAAACCCGTATGGCGGTAGTAGTGGTCCTAGTTCTAGTTAAATATACAATACAAGGCTGATATTCCAAGATGATGTCACTACTACAGTTGGCAATGGAAATGCACTGTGTCAGTCTTGAGAATCTGTTGAGAGAGAAAATACAGTAAATGTACTCATTAAAAAACTAAAACCACATCGACAGGATAAAAATAGTAATTTAATCCATGCAACGAACTAAATTACCAAGTACCCCAGGACCAGAACTAGCCAGTTCACCATAAGAGTTCACAAATTTTACTAGCTTTTGCTTTAGAATTATTAGATTACACCCTCCGTTTTTATGTGGTTAATTCGATTAAATTGGAGATTTTAGGAGTCACGCTAAACTAGAAAGCGACTGGTATACGAAGCAAACTATACATTGAGCTTAAGTCACAACTGGGCTGTTGTCCCGTCTATCTCAGTACTACAATTTTTTTGTAGAGATATTTATAGGTATTTATATATTGTATCCAGTATCCAGTATCCAGTATACGAATTTAACGCCTTAATTCGTCAATAACAGCTCGTTGCTCTTGAATAAATAAAGGGCATACTTAAATCAATAATTGAGAGCGGAAACAGGCCGCAATTTCTGGTCAGTCCTCATAACCCGCAATGTCTACAAAACTCATTTGCTAAAGGTAAAACCATGTAATTGGTTTTCGACTTAATCAAAACAGAACTGTTGTTGGGTATTTTATTCCATATATCTGTGTATTACGCTAACCTATTGTATGGATGCATATTTGAAGTTTTATTTCAAAGAATGGCCATAAAAACAGATGTCATTTGATTTTCTATAGTCTGCGCAACTGTATTAATAACTTCGGTGTAGGCTAACCGGATTTGGATCCAAATCCGGTTAGGGATCCAAATTTTGGATCCGTAGTATAATATTCAGGTATTTCAGACCACTGCATGGACTGAATATATGTAGTAAAATATTTGTACTTCGCAACGCTGTAAATTGTGTATTGAAATGAAGCACGCATATTGAACAAAAAACGGAAAAGCTAGTAATTATCAAGTAATTTTTCCTTCTAGTAATGGAATTTGCATGTTTATTTCATTTTATCGTAATCCTAATTAGTGCTCATATATGGATTCTACCTACCTTAGCTATAGCTATGCTATGTATTTTAAGCTCGTCTGTCCCGCTTCGTTCCTAAATGCTAAATTTTTACTAATACTTATATGTGTAGCGTGCGGCATCTCTAATATGTAATAGCTTATAGCTTCTCGCTCATGCATTTATTCAGAGATAATGAAAATTCAAAAACCCATATTTAAAAATTCATGCTCTTTGTCATAGCTCATATGTCATAAACATGGCGCCGGCGTCGGCGTATTCACTATTTAGCACATGACCATTATCAACCATGTACCATGGTCACATCTGATAATGTTCTGGCAGCTGAATGCTTGAACTACAGACATAATACTTACATAATACATTACACTATACATACATCGACATTATTTATTCATAATTGTCATAAATTACTATAAAACTAATTAAAGATTCATGAACATGACCTACCAAGTTTGAAAATAGGCCTTGTTGTCTTCAATAATTCAGTCTTTGACATTCCGTATACGGGAGCATTTCTAAATGTTTTCTCCTATTCAATTCCGATATTCAATATCCGTCCGGTGGTCACCGGTAGCCAGTAGCTTAGCTTAACACGTTCACGTTACCCGTTATCAACAATCGGTGTTCCGAAAACAGCTGACAGCATCCGAGTTTAGCAACAAATTACGGAACACCAACAACACACCTAATACTGAGCCTCTATAATTTTTAACTCCTGCTAACGGTGAATTTGAATTTTCAATTTAAAATGAAGAGCGACAGCGACAAGTGTCGTCGTCGTCGTGTCGGCTGAGGAAGTTCCGACTTTACCAAAATTGATTTGGCAATTCACTCAAAGTTGCCTCCCCTTCAACTCATGCTTTATTGCATGCATGAGGCCTCCCTACCTGTTACTGAATTCCCCTCCTGCCCTGCTTCTTCTGGCCGGCCCAGACTCTGGGCCCCTGAGAAGGGTTGTCAAATTCTTTCCTCGGTTTTTTAGCGGCGGACAATTGGGCCTCCTCCGCTCCTATTCTATTAGTTTAGATAAGATTTGAATGCGTCCATAAGGAAAATAATTACAATTGCCTTGACTTCGATCACGTTATAAAATTTAGCTCGCCAACTTTAAACTGTCCTTTATATGCTTCCCTTCCCCTAAAATTTGAAAGTATCCTGAGAGGTCTAATTCATTTGTCGTCAAATTTTAGTTGATCATAAAATACTTGATAGGTTCCGAATATAGGTACCTACAACCTACAAGGCTTTAAACATGATGGTATCCTCATCATCAGGGTGAATTGCGAGTAGAATTAGTCTTGGGTCTATATCTGTGTGCTGAAATAGGATGTCTAATAAAAGTGTGTTGATATAAATTGATTATGAAAATTGTAATATTGAGTTCCGTTGTGTCTTCTACTACCTACACAGTTTGCTCCTGTAAATTTTTAATAAATGCTTAGAAATAAATTATAAATAGATAAAAATTGTACTAAATTCTGTTGGCACATTTTACTTTTTCTAATTTTAGCCACGCGGCACTAAAAATCTATTCGGATTTTCATTTTTCATCTATTTTTAGGTTCATTTTTTGATGAAAATCATGTATTTCGGTGCTACATTCTACATAGTGCAGTAGTATCATTATATCCAATCCAGTGTATCAACTCAATCTAAAAAAAAATATGTTGACGAAGAAGTCGGTCAGAATACCGAAATCCTGTTCCTATTTCCCAACAAAATTCTAGGCCTTTTTACACAGAATTTATAATACAGCAATAGCCAACCCTGCTGCGGCTCTCACACGTGCAAAAAATTCTCACACGGAAATCTCAATTCACAGACTGACACATTGAAGTATAGAAATGCTATTGATTTCCCTAACTATGCGAAGAGGAAACGAACGGACTCAAATGTAAATTGTAATTATGAAATTTTATAAATCGTACATAACACAATATATCGAGCCAGTTTCCTTATCTGCCTTATAATTACGCTCAAACTAGGTATGTTTTTCACCTGTAAAATAATAATGGGGATTGAGCTGAAATTGTTTATATAAAACTCTCTACTATAGATAGAGAGAAACAGAATCATCAACCCATGAAAATTTCATACCCCAGCGTTTTATTGTTCAAGCCTTTTTCGCGTCATATACAATGTTTTTTCTAGCTTCAATTGCTCCGTTCAATGCGTGGAACATAAACAATCATGGAAATACTAAATCTCGAAAATTAATTCACCCCAAAGTATCAGGACATTTTGATCACAATAATGAGGCATTTTTATTTATATTATTTTAGGAGCACAGCGATTTCTTTACAACGTCGAATACCTATGTATATTGAAATTTGTTGAACAAACAATGTTAAATCCAAAAAGACAGAATTTTAGTACATAAATTGCTGATAAATAGATCATGTCGAAATTTCAAATCTGGAATGACTAATATAGGCTCGTTCAAAATACATTTAATCTAGTTTAAGATTAATCCCTT
>VNWX01000324.1:0-24330 GCA_009869905.1 Ceratophysella communis | reverse complement strand
CCATTGTCTCCAAAGTACAATTTGAGCCTGAGTTGTGTGGGCTGCTGTGGACTGCAGAGTCGGAATATTTATGCCAAGACATGTCCGAGGAGTCCCATGTGCAGACTTGAATAAGCTTAGAGTCTGAGAATGGCCACAAATCTAAATCAGGACAGGGTTGAACTATCTTATTGTCATATTATTATTATAAGCGGCTCTTCGGTCCTTTCGACTGTCACTTGAATAAGCCAATTGTAAATATTTACAGCCGCTCCACTTGGTATGCATGACATGGATGGGAGTTGAGGGAATACTGCACATAAGTCATTTGCACGTGATCCCATCGGTTTTGTTCGAAACACGTGAATTATACGGAGTTTCTGGAAGGTGTGTTGATGAGAATGCTAGTTAGAATTACCGAAGATGAAACGGGGATAGTAATTTACGTGTAAAATTTAATCTGCTAACCTCCTGGTAAGCTCTGCTGAGGTTTCCTCGAAATACATATATAACACTTTTCAAATTATAATTTTATAATCAAGAAAACCACCTTTGAATTAGAACCGGGTGAGATTTTTATATTCCACGAAGTGCTGTTGACTTTATCGACGAGGCTGCAGGAAGCAAAATTAGTATTTTTAGACTAACGGAACATCAACAACATGGTTCTTAGAATTTAGTGGCGAATAATTAGCCCGTTGGTTATGGATGTGGGAAAGCAGGAATAGGTTGCAAATTTTGAAGCTACACTGATAAATACTGAGGCCGCGATGGCTGCTTTCACTGGAAATAATTTCCGAAACTGCGTAGGAAGTTCATCAGCGGATGTTCCGTGTTTGCAGAAAATATTTATTTACACGCTCTTGAGCTGCTGCTGGCATCGTGTATGAAATACGAAGAAATCTATATTAAATAAACTAATTAATTTATGCTGACCCATTAAAGTGAGTAGGTACTATTTAGGTAGTATATAGGTATATTTTCCTCTCATATTTTTAGGGCACGTGCCGTTATTGTTTGTATAATAATACCATTACTACCAAAATATTCACATGTTTCAAAACGTGTTTTGAAAGTTACAAGAGTTAAAGGTTAACCGCCTACACTGAAAACTTTGTTTTTTATTTTACAAACCATTACACTTAAACTCGACAAGCGGCAGCTCAAAAATCCGTGTTCACTAGCCCAAATCACCTTATTGAAACACGCAAATTTTTGAACGGGGTTTAGTTCAACGATCCATGAAGCCTCAGCCGAATCGATTTATGTTGGTAGCCTTACGCTGCTTTTGATGCACGTGCATAATCCTGATAAATTACATACACAATACAAGCAGGAGTTGGTTTATCTCCAGGAGAAAGTTACAAGAAACAATAGAAGCCTAAACAAACAATTTGTAGCCTCGAATCTACGAAGCATGTTGACTCAAATGAACAATACGGTATTGAAGATGCAAATATTCACAGCCAGACCAATATGCGTGTTCATTCACTGGGCTAGTGACTATGCATATAGCATGTTTAGTGCTGGAGAAATTCCTGGAATCCCTGGCAAAGCAAGTTATGCGGACACAGTTGTTTTAGGTTAAGCTAATACAATACTTCTAATCGGAATACAATAGAGACCTGATCGGCCGTAAAGCTCAATGGAACAGAGCCGAATAATGGGTTTTGAACAGAGCCCAAGTCAGCAGAGCTATTGAAAAGGACTGGTTGCGACTTTCTTGACTGCTATTCCATTAGTCTTGAGCAGGACTGGCTGGATTTCCTGAAGCCTGGACGGACATGTTATTGTGATCCCTCTCCCTTGAGTTAACGGCACGGTTGAGTTGGCGACTGGAGCGTATTAGCAGGGCCCTGCGATTAGAGTGAAGTTGAGAGTGAAAATTAAAGTACGTCCACATGATTTCCAATTTTCTTTTTATTTGACAGCTTGGACTCCCGTGAAAAGTACGTCGAAGAGGCTCAGCACTGGTCCAATGAACAAATCCTTGGTGGACGAGGCTACTTTCGGACAACGACTGATCCACCAAGTCTTATTATTGAGAATGTCAGGGAGGCGGATGCTGGGCTCTATAGATGTCGATCTCGACTTCAAGCATTCCCCAACGCTCTACCGAAACGTCAATCTCACTGTTATAAGTAAGTTGGGATTAAACCACGGCTCTTATCAGCTTTCTACATGCTTTCACACAAAATTTTATGACAGCTATTTTGCATTTGCATGGATACACGTATAAAAATTGGGGCAATGCTTAACCTTGGTTTGCTCAACGCGTAGAAACTTGACCAGTGAAAGCACAAAGTGCTATTAAATTTTCAATTTTTAAAGGAAAACCAAGGTTCTAAATTTAATAGACTATAAATTACGTGTATTTAAGTTCGCTTTGAATTGCTGCTAAAAACTCCAAATGTTAAATTTGGAAACTTCCAATCCGAGAGATTTTTTTCGTAGGAGTTAGCCTCTGTCACTACTTTAATTGCACTGGAAGCAGAAGAATTCCTCCGAGTTCCGTTGAAAGCGTTATTCGCATCTCCGCTTCCGTCAGATGCATCAATGCATTCATTCAGACAATATTTGCTTCGGCGAGGGTGGATGCATGTGAGCATAATTTGTCGTTGGGAGGGTCAGGTCCGTCAAGAAATGCATCATCCTAATAGCTGCTGCCGTTTAGTTTCCTTCCCGTTGCTAACGCTCTCTTGGACATGATTCATTTAATTCTGGAGTATTAGAGCGTCCAAGGGAGTAAGTAAGCATGAAATAGAAAAGAGAAGCCCATCAACCCGCTGCTGCTGCTCTCTTCTTCTTTTCCTGCCTTGGCAATGAAACAATGACGGATAGTAGTATTACAAGACGAGGATTTGGGGAGAGGCTAGAGAAGAAATAACATTAAGAGAAACATATCATGTCAGCATTTTTGGCAGGAGTGGTCTATGAGGGAAATGGTTGTACTTAGGAATAGCGGTGATTTGTCACGACTCGACCTCCATAGCCCCACGACACCAAGCGACCAACCAGGTCTCGTCGATTTCGCATCGGCTAATCTTCACTTTACATCTGAGTCTATCGCTTCATTAAATCTAGAACACATTTGAAGCACCCCGATGCTGCTGCGCTATTATGATATTTGTGATGCGTATTACCGACAAGTTGCTTTATTGCAAAAATGAGCATTCTAGCGCTAAGTACTAAAGTTCGCAGCAGAATTGACCTAACCCCAAAGCGCCGAACTTCGATCCAAGCCAAGGACTGAGCCTCTAACTTCTCTAAGTTAGTGACCGTCACGTGCTTATAGTACATACACTGGCTTTCACTCTGAGAAGTGAAAGCACGAAGAGACGACTGTAGTCCAAGAGCCACAAGAGATTCTGTCATTCCCAAGGAAATCAGGAAAAGAGCAAATCTCGGCATCTCTGACTTATGCCTCTTCGTGTCAGGGCAGATTGGTCATTTTTATGAATACTTCCAGTAGATACGACTTGTTTCCATGAATACAAGCTATGGTGGTTGCCGCGGAGCTTTGAGAAAAGATAGGACGTGATTTGGAAGCGTGTGAAATAGGAAGCCCAGACTACGCCATGACTCTGAGTCTATTGACAGTTTATCACACTTTATGTCCATTTGTAATGTGCGGAGTGAGGACTACTTTAAGGTTCCCTCTCGTCTTTTAACTCACAATCAGAGTATAATTGATCTTTATAGAAGGA
Source organism: Ceratophysella communis (assembly GCA_009869905.1). NCBI lineage: Eukaryota > Metazoa > Arthropoda > Collembola > Poduromorpha > Hypogastruridae > Ceratophysella > Ceratophysella communis. The sequence continues at coordinate 20,644 of VNWX01000324.1, read as the reverse complement.
CAGGATTTGGCCTGGGATTTATTTCCACCTACTTAATGTTCTGTGCTGAGAGAAATGTTCGATTTCTTGGCTAAGTGCCTCTGGATATCACTTCCTCGTTTTAAATGAAATACATAGTGAACCACTATGGCTGAATCCACCCGCACTTTAAGGCTAGGCTAGAATATAAGCAGGGTTGTTTTCATCGCCCGGATTTTAGATGCAAAGTTTCAGAAAAAATCCACATCGGGGGCACGTAATTGGCGATAATTTGCTAAAATTTTTACCCTGGGGTTTGGATTGAAAATGCCTGATTTGTTCCAATTAAATAAGTTTTTTAAAAAATTCAGATAACATGGCATAGTATATCGAAATGTTAAGTTAATTAGTTTGGAATTATTCTTCGTCGGTCCCAGGGCGAGTCAAATGTGAACGAAGTGGAGATAATGCTGTTCAATCTTCAATCGACTCATTCTTATCACATCTTCCGCCAACATCTGCCCACTTATTAGTTATTCTCAACTTTCTTTCTATCGTCTCTTCTGCATGACTCTAAAAAGTTTGTCTGAACTCAAGTCAGGGCTCCCTGGCCAGGCTGAGGTTGATTGAGATTTGATCACCTATTTTCTCCTCATGTTAAACTTACCAAACTTTTCATTTCAAGATTTCCCTCGGGATCGGGGACTACGGGAAAATGGAATTATTAGAAAATTGTTGAAGAAAGAAAGTAGGCTTAACTTAGGCCAGAGAGTCAAGTATCAAAGATGCATCAGCTATAGAAGCTGTGAGCCACTTTTCCCAGAATCCAAAAGTTTTGTCAAATCTTGTCAATTTTAAGCTAAATATAATTCTTCGTGTTATACAATTATTCCATTTGAAACTTTGAATGACTCCAGTTCCATACAATCTGAAATAGGAAATGAAATCTCCCGAGGCTCATCTGTCAAGGGAAATTGCGGCTATAATTCGGTATAATCTACTCCGGGGTCAAAATCCTCTAGGATATCACGATCACGTCAGTCTACTTGGCAGGCTAATAATATGCTCCTGCAAGTGTGAAAATCCGTTTAGCAGATCAGATAAACACGCTGCACATCCCACTTAATCATTCAGTTTCCTGCAACCCATTTCCAATTGTAAACAACAACACAGAATCTGGAGCTACCTTTTTTTACTCTCTGGAGTGCAGATTCACCAGAAAATGGATCAGTTCATGATGACAGGGCTATGGTTATGATTGCACTTATGTGCTGTGATGAAATGTGATAAGCAGATTCAGTGTTGTATACCAACACTTTTTTGGTAGCTGTCAAAAATCTAATTTTAATTTAAAACGAAGTAGATCCTGTGGAGAGAGAAGGCATTTTCCCTGTCTGTCAGTGACAAAAAAGGGTTTAGCTTTGGAAAAGAGTTTTGGTGGACGAACTATGCCTTTATTAGGCGGATTAGTAAAACTTACGAGCATTAGCCATTAGCAAAGTTCACCACAAGCCTCCAAGTGCTCGTCATAATCTTTTGGAATCAAGGGAGTGGTAGGGAGAAGCTCGAGATGAAGAAGAAGACATTTCCAAGTTTCTACAATTACATCTTTCTGATGGGCTGAGGCAAAAAAACACTTTGCATAATTGAGAGTCGAGATTCCATGGCAGAGTAAATAAGTACGACACGCTTTGTTTCTTCCTGCTGGAGATGATAAGCTCCATAATCCTAATTCTCAGAGGGGATGAAAAAAAGCAATACAGAACTACTTCCGTATAAGCTCTTGCCGAGCTTCCAGAAATAATTTATACATAATGTATGCAGAAGTCCACGCAAATTTAGGCATGCTGCACTGAATTGCCATTTGCACGCGAGAAGGAACCAACCGAACCTCGTCGGTTTCAAATGCTGGGTTGAATTATAAAATATTATATTCAGTTAATCTCCAAAGCGTGCATCGGCCTCCTGTCCAAATACGGTAAAGTTTCCTATCATGCACACTTTGTGTATTGAGTACACGACAAGCCGTCATTATACTTTGTATTCAAAGTATATCAAGGTCTGATTCTACAAGTCGATTAGATTTCTATCGAGTTGAGCATAACTACTTCTGGAAAGGAAATGCAATGAACTCCAAATGCCTTTATGAAGGAATTCTTGAACATTTCCTCCTAACCGTTTTGGCTTCAATCGCTTTATTTATAGCCGTTAAAAGTTGTGTTTTTAATGCTGAGGATAATTTTCAGAATGTTTAATACAACAGTACAACGAAAATTAATTAAAAAGTGACCCAATAACGACCAAACATCCGTTCACTGGCAATTCCATATAGGTACCAATACCCACCCTCAGTCAAGCTCCGCATGCAACCAATGCAACGCATGAGTTAAATCCAGTAGGTAGTTTGATGTTTGATGCTTGCTTCAGTTTTCGTTGCATACTCAGCCCTTCATGCTTACTCTAAATTTGGGTTTCTATTGTATAAATCGAAGAGCCTAGCTAAGTGTTGTGACCTTAAGCACCGTGTCAGGAATCGTTTGTAAGGAAAGTAATGGAGTAAGGCGGCTGATTGCTCCGCTCTGAATAAGTCTTCGTCTCAAGCCAATTATTTATTCACCCCTTTTCTATTCCCTAGTCCAGGAATCTAGATAAAATACCAATTTAGTACTGTTTGATGTAGTGCTATATTTCACCTTGTTCTGATGCTCTTATTCTGTTTCTTGGATGTCTTCTTTGAGCCCCGCTGTATTACCGGAGCGGTATCCCGACAATTCGCAACCGTCGGTCTGTTTTGTTGCGCTAAAAATGTAGTTTTGAATAATGGTAATCTTTAACAAAATGCCATAAAGCGCATTTCTTCTTGTAAGAAATATTGCGAACGGATGACGTAAATGCAAGGGCTTCTCCTACGATAGGTCTGCACTGGAAATATGGCTCTTTCGTCGTAGAAGCAGCACTATCTTTAAAAATGTTAAGTACCCACTCCTTGAGATCACATTATTACTGGAAGAAGGGCGGGTAGGCAGATGAAGGCCTGGCCGCGTAACTTAACGTTTCCTTGTAAATTGGAAGCCTGGGAAGACGTACCACTGGCATATTTTTCACATATATGTAGCTAGGCAGGGTAGCTTATATTGAGCGTCTCTTGGTCTAAACATGGGGTTTAGTTTTCTGTTTCATTATGATTATAGATCTCGTGTAAGTCGGCCATGAGGAGGGAGACAGGTGTTATTAATATGTTTGGGTTCCACAACTTCTTGAAGAAGGCCCTTAGCCCTGCCTAGCCTGGCCAGGCTCAATATTATTTAATGAAAGGGTTGAAAACTCAATGTTGACACCGTAGACCATCATCATCGTGTGTGCCCCTCGCTTGTTCGAATACTCTCTATACTAACTGATTGTTACTGGCGTCAAAAGACTTGGAGTTCGGAATGCGCCCGGTACATTAGTTTGATGTGGGCCACGTCCATCAACTCTCCAAAATAGACAGGTGGGTGATTACTTCAAAGTTTTCTTTCCGCTGTTTGAGTACTCACTTATTGGCTCTCGAATTTTAAAGGGGCATTAATGAATATGCAGAGCTTTTAACATCAAACGTGGATCCGCATATCGACGCGCCGACGCTCGACTTTAATGCCTGTATTTTGGTGTTCGGAAGTTTTAACATTTGAAAATATGCTGAGATGTTAACGTTGGAATCAGATACCTGATTTTCCGCTATTTTAAGACAAGCCTATTTCAAAGGCTTCAGCTTATCGCTTATATCAGGCAATACGGAGCTCACACATCTGAATAATTTATGGATAAGCAATACCGACACGATACGTTTATACAAAAGAAAATACACATACGAATAATATTAGGTGCCCGCCTAAAGGGTCTGTTCGTCCATTTTAAAAACTAATATTCTAAACTTGTGCTTTATTCCGAGAGAGATCAGATCTTGAGCTTGGTTTTGCCTTTGATAATGATTCCTTCAAAATGGGCCCTTAACATGATGAGACGCATTTCAAGTTTGTACAAGGGCATATTGTGTTACCCGCTATAATGGTCAACTTTATTTGGGTCGGGCTGAGTTCGTCTTGGAAATATGATATCATCAGATAACTCCTTGAACGTAATCGCCATTCTTCTAATGATTAATGGAGCCATTAATTTGTAATGGTTCTCCTTGTTAACTGTAATATCTACGTGTGCTCGTATAAGTCCTTGTATTAAAGATTTAGGAAGTATACACTACATCATTCCATAATTCAGTGCTAAGTCTCATCTTGAACTCTAGAGCAACAAATTGCTGTGCATTAGGTGCAGTATGCTGTTTCTGAAATTTTAATGCCTAACTACACCATCACTCAAGTCAAGGGCCTGGAGCTCATCAAAGTCGAAGCTAATATCAGCCTATGCCGTTTTCGTGAAACCCCCTTCATGTTACGCGACGATTTTGGTCAAAGTATTTTAGTTCATATGAAATTTGGTATCAAAAAATCGTTTTAGAAGTCCTGACATCAAGGTCATCAGATTAAAGATCAATCAAAAATAAATGGCCTAGCGTGAGGCAGAACATTGAGTTGAACAGGTCGTGCTGTATTCATGTCCCTTATGAGTTGACATCTGCATTTCCCAGTAGGCTAAATATCCGAAACATGCAAGAGCGACATCACGAATGCTCATGTTTCGGGAGTAATAACTATTCAAATAATGGTGCACACAAAGTGAATTCCGTGTTTGCTAGAATCGAGTTCATGAAAATTTGGACCATTAAGAACAACTTGGCGAACATTCTAGCCGTTAGCATTAGGCAACTGTAACGATAAATATTGATTTCGTATCAAAATATAGCCTAGAAATGAAACCCCGAATTTTGCGATAATATGCAGAATCAGCTGAAATTGCATATTTCAGATTGAATATTGCACAGCTACGAATTCAGTAAAAACTCGAAAATGTAATATGTTTCTGAGTTGTCGCCTTTTGGGAATATGAATTCGCTTGACTCATGGATAAACCAAGGAAATGCAAAGGTATTTTAGCGCTAGTGAAAAATGATCGTCATTTTCTCGTTTCTAATGCCATAATCAGCGGTGGGAGAAGAATTAACTACCCCCACTTGATTTCATACTAACTCTTATCTTTATGAAGTGTTAAACAGGGAAAATGAGAGATTCAGGCGTGAATCCTTTCTTTTCAGCTGAGCAAGAATCACGCGTCCTCTCGACAAAACTAACTCTAAAAATTCACAAATTATTCATCTCAGCGGAGCAATTTTGGGATTCTAATTCTACATAGGTACTTTCCATTTGTCCCTTTTATTAAACATTTGATGATCGCAATAAATCTTCAAGTGTGTCAGGAGTTGCAGGCAGACCAGTTTTCAAAATAAATTTTGCCTGAAAAATAATTCGAGTTAAGCGTATTTTGTAATTTGAATTTCAATTTGGTTTGTTTATTTTGTATTTTTAGATTTACTAAATAATTGATATTAAGCTGTGTTGGAGATCTATGGGAAATATTCCGACGGAAGATTAATTTCTTGGAGCTAAAGTTGAAATTTTTGTCTGTCAAAGTGAGAAGCGTGTTAAAGGTCAAAAACCATTTGTATCATTTACACACGAAAAACAATTAGAATTCTTTCCGAGCGTGTACTGATGTGGTAATCGTTTTTTGTGTATTTTAAAACCTGCATGAACAGTTATCCAAGCTATCGTTATAGGGATCTTGAATGATAAGCTGGCCAGAGAGGAATCCAGCGCCCTGTATATAAACTGGATGAAAATTTGAGTTCCTTTTTGTTTCTTTACTCGAAGGATTAACCCTTATCTCCACAAATCTTTTAAGTGTAAGCTCGTTGCGTTATTATACCAGACTACATTTCCTTTAGTAATTATGCCCTTGCTCTTCCCCTCCAGCAAACCAATTCAGTTCAACACTTTTCTAAAACACATTACAAAGGAGATAACTTCATTTAAAAAGCAAAACAAATAAAACAAGTCATTATTTTACCCGGGAACATTTTCCCAGTTTCTCATAAATAATTCATTCCTGCCTGCCTCCAAAATTAGTAGTTCTTTTTTTAACAAAGGGCTCCATCGGCACACACGGCGCTTAAAAAATCCATGTCAGTAAACAGCAAAATTCCAGGCACTTTGTTCTGCTAAATAATTGCTACGTACGGCAGCTCTCATTATGATGGTAGAATGAGCAGCTGATCTCTGATTCATCATCAAAATCACTATCAAAGAACTAAAAATAGATGAGAACCAGTAAGCGTTTCATTATAAATTTTCTTTTTAAATCCAGATGAAAGGTTTATTATTGCTTATTCAAAGCTCTCATAATATTCGTATCTCATGCGGTTGAAAAGGACGATGTGTACCTGGCGCTTTTACACACGTCTATGCACACGGTTAGGTCTTTATTCTTTATCTCGAGCACGATGCAAATATTCATACTATATTTGAATACAGGGCGTTTCGGCAATTTAATGATAATCTACATATCATGCAATATACCCAGTATGCTCAACACGCGTTTGTAACATAAATATTTTGTGGTTCATAAAATTCACAAACGAATATTTACGCTGTAGCAACCCTTGTGTATGTATAACGGGAAACTCTGACTTTCTCTTCTTGAAGTTCAAGAATGCTCTTCAGCTTGATGCATATTTCAGAACGATGTAACATTAAGCAAAAGTATCTACTTGCATCGTACGGATGTACGTGAATTCATGAGTATCGTCTCGTATGAAACGGAACCAGAGCGCGTTAGCATTCAGAAACCCTTGGAGTACGTGATAGGATGTGGGATGCGATATGAAAGATGCATTATTGTGAAAATGGTACATTTTGTGATATTTTATTAACACAGTGCAGCCCGGTATACTGGAAAATCTCATTTTTATTTAACGCTCCCGGCTTCCATGGCCACCGCACCCGACTTTCTCCCGTTGTGAAGAGAGCTCTTTTACAGATTAGAATATTCTCGACTGCTCGCTTTTCCTTCTCGTGTTCACGAATCAGAGAGCATCTCTCATTATTACTGTTAAGAAACCCAGAAAATCTCATCTCTTTTCTCCGTAAGTAATGCAATGCTAAGACGACTCGGATTCATTTTTATTACTTACCTCTTTTCTCCATAGTCACTACGAGAATGTGAAAAAAAATTCACGAGGCTGAAATCCACGGCACAGAATTTTCAATTTTTTTTTATTTACCTCAAACTGAGCCCCAGTATAGTAGTCAAATGGAATTAGCAGTAATATATTCAAAAGGCACAGTTGAACATTAAGGCATTGAGCACTGCATTCTAAATTTAATTTGATTTTATTACATTTTTTCACTTTTAATCGCTCTTCGAAAAATGCATTTCTTTTCACAGCTTTTTAAATAACTAAATTACAATTAGAGAATAGCCACTAATCTTCCAGGCTTTCCATGAAATCAAAGTCAGCATCATCGTCATCTCCGAAGTCCGTGTCACTCCGATAAAATATGGTGTCTTCCGTGGCGGTGGAACCTGCAGGTTTAAGCGCGCTGATTTCTACCGTATCATCCGAGCCGGCTAAAACAGGAAGATAATAAACGCATTTCAGAATAAGCCCATAATTGGAGGCTTCAGAGATTTGTCTTCAATTTCAGCAAGAGTTGCTACGAGACTCCTTGACAATGCCAAAAAATTGTTAATAATTTACCTCCGCAAAGTACTTTTCCATTATGAACAACTTGAGTGACGCGTGGCAGGGTTCCAAAGAGAGATCGTAGGCGAATGAGAGAGTTCAAGGTTATTACACCATTCTGAGCTGGAGCCATGGAGTCAATTATGAACTCTCGGTGGGCTCCCGTGTCCTTAGCTTTCATTTGCCGGATCTGTCAAATAGTAAAACTAATGCAATTACCACTGTTCGTGTGGTGTAGGTCGAAAGGTGGGCATGTTGGCTTACCGTGACACTATGAACAGCTTTGCTTAGTTTCAATTGCAAGTTGAATTGTGGGAAAAGTGGATCCACGGGGATTGTTAATTGGCCGGCCAGGAATACACCGCTGCGGCGTGTGGTTCTGTACACTCGACTGCAGCTTGATGATTGAGCTGTTACAAGTGCAATTGTCGAAAGCAGTAGAAGAATTAGTGTTGGTAAAACTTGCTCGAAGCGCATTTCAGTGAATTATGCTGATATATTTATGCACTTGTATTCGCACGATTGCTCGGAACCTCAAACCTGGCTGGCGTTGAGAGTGACTTATATAGATTCAGTTGATGCTAGAGTTGATGCTTTCTTTTTGCATATTTATGTTTGAATACAGCAATTACACATGTTCATGCAAATTAGTTTTCAGAATTATGCAAAATAGACATTCATAGAAAAGCCAGAAATTCTGTTTCGAACTCGCATCCATCTGCAAATCCAGGCCATAATTATCACAGGTCAGTCTGACTTCCAAAGTAGCTATGCGTAAATAGACGGCAGCTGCGACCTGTGACAGTTTTCCAGTTAGCCTAATTGAGAGCAGGGCGTGTGCCTGTGTGTATGCAGATTGGATTCAAATGGGGTTACGCGAAGAGTTGACACATTGTCAATTACATGTGTCGAGTAGTAGATAAATAGTAAATATGTTGAATTCAAAATTAAATCAGTCGATGTGGTGCTTGTGTATAGCTTTTAGGACAGACTTCCAAACACTTGAAAGTTTGTACAAATGTTTAGATTGCGGTACGGCCTCTATACCCCTTCAACCTTCCATTTAATTTGAATGTAATTTTTTTGTCTATTTATTTTTCTTGACAGTTCCGCCACAAAAAGTGGTCGTGGTTGATGAGCGTGGACTGGACCTGAACTCACTTTCCATCGGACCCTACAATGAAGGCTCGTCACTCCGCTTGACATGCGTCTCTACGGGAGGTAATGTAAATATTTCATATAGCCAACGAACAACTGGCCCTATGATTTTAGCCTCATTATTCATTACGCCTCTCTCTCGTCATAAGTCAGGACAAACAAGCTCCACGTGCAGCAAACAGACGGATATTAATAATCTTTCTGGAGTGGTTGATTGAATAAACCGAACAGGTTAATGAATCGCTTCAATTAGTTAGAATTAAAAAGCCAGCGGCATTACGTCGAATATTCCTCCGCAGAAAATTTTAGTTTAAATTCTCGAACCACGAAATCTCCTGAAAATAACGTATCTTTCAGCAGAAATGCCGTAGAATCAATTTTTCCAGATTCGAGAGGGATGACTAGACTTGTTTTCCTGTTAATTAAATCAGGTGCTAGTTGGAGAAGTGGAATAATCCCCACTAGAGACTTTAATGCTCTTTCCGCTTGCCGCGGTGCGTTCAGAATCAGAACTCGGATCTCAATCAGTCTGGAGTCACGCAGCCTTTGGCCACAGTGGCCATGTCAAGCCTCGTTGCCCTAAACATGATTTTTCCATATGCCCACTCATCCGTCGCCCCGCGTCTCCTCGACTCCAGCTCGTAGTTAATGGATCAGAAGAGCAAAAGACAAAACTTTGTGTTTTCATCAGCGTAAATGGAGAAAAGTACAAATGAAACAGGTCGTGTGGAGGGGCGGGAGCATGAGGTGAAAGGCAAAATAATAATCTCCAAGTTTTCGCCTGTCTGCCTCTCATGTCGTCCTTTCTCAAAGAGAGCAAAAGAGTTGTACATGGAAGAATAAAAGAGAAATCTGCTCAACTTTTAGTTTAGAAAAGCGCAAAAAAACACTTTTGATATCCCTTCCTCCTGTCCTCCATTTATGTTCGACTCCAACAATCGTGATAGAAAAGTTGGTAAAACTCAAAGCTGGAGGAAACCCAGAAAAACCTTCCTGGTCCACAATCCTACTTACACTTCCACGCTCCTCGATTTTTGCGCATTTCATCCGTCAAATTCACAATGTAAATTTTCATTTCACTCACTTAAATTTTTCAAATTTCGCTAATTTAAAAGTCAGTGTTTGAAAAATTATAGAGACTTTTGCTTATAAAATGCGTCCTAGTATAGTCGCATAAATCGTCTGTTTTGTTACACCAATTAGGTTTTAGGAAATCCAAATACTTAATGCGCTCATTTATTTAAAAATAAAGGAATTCTGAATAATCAAAATCTAATAAATTTAACAAGGCGTAATTTACCGGCCTGAATCTACGAAACGCCTGACAGACAGAATAGTATTTTTTTGCTACTCTCGTTGATCATCTCCACTACTCATTTCTTTTCTATTGGCAAATCCTACTTTGTGATTGTGAGCTCTTTTTAAAATCCTTATTTGGGATTCACTTTCTTCGACGGCAAAAAAATAAAGGCTTATTGTTAGACCCCGACTGCCTGTCTCTGCCGTAGTGGCAAAGAGTATTTTTATCAAAGGCAAACTTTTTTCTAGCCTAGTAATACCTACGGAAGCCCTAATCCCCGAGGTATATCACTGGAGTTTACTTTCTCCAAACTTTTGATTTCTTTATGGGTTTCCTCACTTCAACACAGCTTAAGTAAAGTTCCTCTGCCTAAACAGTATATCCGCTTTTATAGGTTTACTTCCTTGTGGAATATCATATTCTGCATTTGTTAATTAAGGAGATACCAAGAGGAAAAAAGGTATAAAAAAAAGCGGGATGGTTCCAGGCGCCAGTCAGTCCTCTGTCGTGGGCCATAATACTTTACCATTCTGAAAACATATAACCATAAAGCCTTCTAGGTCGGATGAATCACGCAAAACGTCAGGTGTAATAACTGCATGAGATACTGCGTCACGGGGTCATAGGCCTGGGCTTACAATAACGGAGTGATGTCTTAGTCAAATGTCATTAAAATATCAATATTTACGCGTTTTTTTTATTGTGTGGAACACTGCGGTTTAGTTGAAACATGAATGAAGTCACGGCATGTTCGCTTTTATGGTAAAATATGAATAATTAACATGGACTTGACTCTCAGACTTCATTAAAAACTCTGTTTGCTCACGCTTGGTTTAATTTGAAAGCCTTATTTATTATTTACCATGTATAGATACGTGTGGGTTGTCGACAAGAGCGGAGGGGGCACATTAGAATTTCCTAAAATTTGATGAACACACTTAAGTCTCTCTCTCTCTCGAGCAACACTCACTCTGAGTTCATTAAAATGATTACAGGTTGGCCGGTGCCTCGAGTGAGCTGGTGGCGTGAAAATGCTCTTCTGGATGATTCCTGGGAAGTGTCTTCGGAGCACGTGATCTCTACTGTTGTCAGCAACACGCTTACGATCGACAGGCTTCAGAGAAGCGACTTGAATGCCCGACTCACTTGCCAGGCAGCTAACAGCAACATCAGCATCCCCGTTTCCACCACCGTTTCCTTGGAGATGAGCTGTAAGTCAAAGTGCTTCTTGTCTGTCTTAATTACTGTAATGCCTTTCAGCAACAGCAGTATTCTAGGGTATCAGTGTCTAATTAGTGGATGTTTACCCGGCCGGAGATTCCAGGAACCAGTTATTGAAATCAAATATGTGCGTAAAACTGGGACGAGAAAGAAATTAATTGGGCTGTAATTCGATACTCAGCCGTAATTGTATCTGCTCTTGAGAGAAAGCTAAACGATAGAAGTTGTAGGCTACGATTTTAGATTAAAATTTAAGTACAAAGTTTAAAATATGGCCCTTGGGAAATATTTTATGAAAAACACTCGGTAGGATGAACAGTTTAGTTTAATAGTATATTTTTATAATAAGCCATTTTAATCATGCTCTGTTATGCAAATACTGGTAGTAGATTGGTCTGAAATCCAAAATTTGAGCTCCATAGGAACACTACGACATGCACAGGTTAAGACTACACAGTGGCTTCTGGTTGGAGAAAGTTCTGGTGAAAGTAATTCCGGCCGCGGCCCTATACCTATACACCGCCAGGAGAAATGAGAGAGGAACCACAGCTAATTTGAAAATTAGATGTGATCCATTATCCCCACCTTATCTGACTTAGAGCCGAGAACTAATTTCTAATTTATCCTATTAATGCAATTTATGCATTGATGTAGGTGATCACTTCCCTTAATTAATTTTTTCGCTCAGCGGGCTGAAATTAGTTAGCAGAGTCTTGCTCAGACCACTTCTCAGCTTTGCTTACGCTTTTATGTAGAAGCGGGTATGGGTAATACCCAGAAGCACAAAGCACTTACGACAAGCATAGCTCAAGCACTTTTTTTGCGGCAGCTTGTGGTACTTAATTGAAAAAGCGAGGACACGAGGCGATTTTGTTAACGCACTAGGTCAATGACTAAAACGTAGGGCGTGGAGTATCGAAATAAGCTACTTAGTTAGGAAAAGGTTTTAGGATACAGTAGGCTAAATACAGATACGTGTTCAAAAAACCTTCTATTATTTTAAGTCCGAATTTTAGAAAATTATTCAAATACCTACTTGCGGCTTAAAACCAATGCACTGTGGGTGCAACCAGTAATACATAGATATAGATAGACGCTCAAGTTGCACTGCTTATTTACTCTGTACATATTAGAACTTGGTATTAGATTGGAAACGCTTTCCACTGCATGGCACCATGAGTCGTTTTAAACCGCTCCTGATTCGAGCACATGTGGATAGAAAATCATAGCAAATGGCGTGAATAAATCAGGATATTGTTAGTTAGACCCATGGAGAAAATTGAATCCTAGTCTCGTGGAAGTACTCAATGGGACTGTTTTTGTTATTTTGGGAAACAATAGAACCCCAGTCCATTCTTTTCTCCTCTCAGTTAGTTTCCAATTGTTTGTTTCACAACATTTACTTCATTTAATGGCTTCTGTTATTGCTTCTTATTCTTTCATTTTCACCATTTTCAATGTGGTCTCCTCTCGAATGAGTTCTATCTGCCGGCATACCATTACATCTCCCGTTAAGTGCGTCTCTTTTATTGTCAACCATACATTATGACCAGCCTGGGACACCACATGGTGCCTCTCAAAGGGAGCAGATTATTCTCTTTTCCAGGAGGTTCCTGCTTGAAGAATGGCTGTCGAGACCGTGACGCAGGCTATAAAAGTATCATCAAATAATCCCCAATTTTAAAATCGTATTCACGTCATTTATTCAGTATAATCATGCCAGATTTTGCTAGTTCCTCTATACTTAGTTTTATGGGAATAGGTGCCAGCTATACGACAAAAATTCGAACTGGCAATTTCAAATACATCAATTTAAACAGTACTGAGTGCCATTGCCATAGGGATCATCTAAGCTGAATTAATATAAGTTATTTAAACCCATTTTTCGTTAAACCTTGATTTTCCGTTAAAAACGCGAGCTTTCAAGTAAAAAAAGCTTCAATATCTTAATTCCTGTTCAACTATTTTTACATGAGTCCAGTCCAGAGCCGCTTAAAAACGACTTGACATTTAATCAGCTAATTTTCACTTCAAGATTAGGGTGCAGATGACCTTGTTTTCAAATTCAATTCGTTATACTTCCTTTAGATCTTAGCACGTGGATTCGCAGTTGACTTATTCCTCTGTTCATGCAGCAACGATCTGCTTTATTATGAAAACCGAATTTGTAAATCAAACACGTGCTATTTATCAAATGCGGAATCGATTATGAGAATTTCCTAGTCTATCCACCTTGTCACCGTTCCGTGTCCCCACTATATATTGGGCTAAAGTTGTTCTTCAGTGAACCGTGCTTGATCCCAAGGGGACGGACCCGAAAACGAAATTGCAAACTAAATATTGAGCTCAGGGAGGCATACAACCAAGAGGACAATAATCCTGCTCTGTCACCGTTGTCTTCGCAGTTGCTAGCAGTTAGGAGCGTAGGTTATTAGCCTCCTGCGGCAGGTCAATGAGTTCAAGCTAAATCAGCCTTTGAATTGGAATTTTTGGCAAATACATTATCTGTAAATAATTTTAAAAAAATGCGTTATGAAAGCTGAGAATTTGTGAAATTGCAAAATAAGGACTTGTAGAAAAACCCGCGGACCAATAACTGAATCGTGAACCATGGTCAATCGACTGCGGTGGAATTGCTCAGATTCGACAGCCAGAGGGATTTCAGGAGCATCATATCATTACTGTATCCTTTTCCATTCTGTGGACCTGAATCACTTACTACCTAGAGAGAAGGATATTGTCCATCTTGTTCCTGTCATGAGATCCCGTCCTCAGAGTCCATCGTCTTGTCTTATGAGGATTTCTTTTGAGTTTTCTCAATCTTAGGATTCCGTCCACGCCAGCCACTTCTGCTGTGACAAGAACAAGCATTTGGCTCTAGGTCCGCAGTTCCCAAAAGCTCGCTCAGAATAGAACGAACAGAAGAAGCTTAGGGCTCGTTCTCGTTTCAGTATTGAATTCACCGTCATCTCCAATTCCTTCCAGACAAAAGAAGAACAAATCGTTCTTGGATCTGGACCGAGATCCGCCTCCTTTTCCTTCCACCCACTTTCCTCTGAATTGAAACTGAGTGCCTTCTAATGGTGTGGGAGACAGTGGAATTATTTGAGCATTTCTCAACTTTTTCTACGCTTAAACGTATAGTAATGATCGAGATTGACTTCTCAATATCCCATGTACCAAGTTTAGTGCATATTATTGAAATATTTGACGTGGCTTATAAACTGTTTCTTTTCGTCGGTCACGTGTTATTTAAACTCATTGCTTTATTTTAAATTAATTAAATTCAATAATTTTTGGTATTTACGGTAAAAATTGAGATATTTGATAGATTTAGAATTTTTGATGGATTGAAATTGAAACCTTATTGGAGTATAAGAACTTCATATTTATTTTCTTACAAAAAAACTAAAAATTCCATTTCAGGAATGCTTTCTCCAGTAGTGAAAGTATTGGAAAGTTAGAGTACTGGACACATGCGCCATAAGCTGGTTGCACAATAGGATGTTTTTGTTAAAGTATGTGCTACTGGGTCAACAAGGTTCACCTTGCGGAATTTTCGTTTTTGGAATTGGTGTTAGAAATAAATGGAGAGAAAGTAGATCCTTCTGCAACTGACACATTTCTGTTCGCAAGAAGATGTATCATTTTTGAGTTCTACACTTTTCCTCTCTCCACCACGAAGCTTTTATTTAGCTCCTCTTGGAAGTCGACAGGGAAAAAGAAAACTCAGACTCTCAAGAGACCATCTTGATATTTTATGTGAACTAACCCATTTATCAACAACTCCGCGCCTCTTCTCACGCAGTATCCTACTTCAAACTCATATATAGAGGATTTTTGAAAAGTAGGCATCTAGACGAAAACACCATTTAATAAAAGTGGAAAATAGGAAAAGGACGGGACGGAAAGTTATGCTGATGTAAGCTTCATTTATTTTCGACACAATCCATCCATGCGATGGCTGAGACTTTGCTCGACGACGTGGCCGGTTGGAGAAATCAGTTTGTTTGATCTTCATCACTCAAAGTCCGTCTGAATACTTTGTAGGCGGCTGAACGCAGTGAAAGATAAGGATTAGAGTTTCAGCGGATTTTGGAANGCGGCTGAACGCAGTGAAAGATAAGGATTAGAGTTTCAGCGGATTTTGGAATTGAGAGAGCAGATCTGGGCTCAATCCTCCGCACTTCCGTTCGGCCTCCACTCTCTAGTCAGCTAACTCCGCACTTGACAATTGAGATTTTGAGACTTCGTCCCATCGCCCTACTTTCTCCTGCCAAACGAACCGCCTCTGCTTTGTCTTTGAAATCCCAACTCGGCTAATATCTCCCTGGACAAGAATAAGAACGAATGGCTTTATATGGGACAATTAGTTTGGACAAAACAAGAACCATTACATGGATTTTTGTTCTAATTTTCTGACGGAATATGGTTTTCTGTGACTAGTGAAATTTAAATGGCAGGCACGACAAAATTTAGCAGAACTTTTGACGGTATAACTAATTTTTCAGCCGCAACAAGACCCATATTCAGAAAGAATCTAAAGTCTTAAAGGCCTTATCTTAAAATCAAGTGGTTCGTACTTCTCTAATGCTAGCTAGACATTAGCGTAGAATGACCAAGCTTGGCATTTAGGTGCTATTTCGCTATTTTTACACTGTACGCATCAACAGCTGCTGCCGTTAACAAAACTGTCTGTGCCAGTACCTATTTAGCGTTTTGATCCCGTTCTGAGAAGACTACTGATTGTGAGAATTGCAGAAAGCATAATGGCACCAAAGCGATTAAAATAACTCGTAAGAGTCTGCCGAGCTTTATTGCATTATCCTTTCAAAAGAAATGGACCCAACACATGTGCCCTAGCAGAGATAATCAGGCTCTCTCCATACATTAAATTATTTTCTTCTACCTCTTCTTCCGGCAACATCTGGGGCAGAGAGAGCAGAGACACGCTCAAGAGGCTGAGCTAGATTTCCCGGAGCTCATCTACTTACAAAGTTCAAAGAGGAGTCGGAGTATCCTTAGTCCAGTCTGGGGAGTCCAGTGTGTGTGTGCAAGTTGGGCGGATGAGAAAAATCCCAAAGAAGTTCTTAAGTACCTACATTACATGAGTTGAGCTGGACTTTCGCTTCTCTCAGGAGAAAGTCCAGCTTTCTCTTTTTTCTCCTGCCTTCCCGTGCACTTTATCGATCACGTCTTTTATGAGCTCCAAATTTGTCCGTCCGGCATTTGATACACGTTCTCTCTTCTTCTTTCTCTTTCGCAGACCCGCTCTCTCTCTTTCCGTCAACACCTACACACACGTATTTCTTGCGGAGTTTCCTGCTAGGTTAGACGGGCTAGAATGATTCTCGAAGATAGAGTACCTGGAATTTTCTTCTGAACCAATTGGCTTATAAAATAGCTTAATTAAAATTGTATTTGTGCCCCGCGTAAGTTTCCTACTTAAAATGTTTTGCAAATTCAAAAAAATATTTTGACAAACATTTGATTACAAAAAACAAATTTTTCCGCCGAACGTTACTATTCATTGTTAAACGTTTGAAAAATGTGTAACTTACTATAGGCGAATTACCCTGAGTCAAAACCTCGAGTGGTATTTGTCAGAAACTCTCCGATACTTACACGACTACTCTACGAGTCAGTTGAGGTACTCGTCTTTTTCGCAAAGAAAGAGAGAGAATCTACTCGTCAGTTTGAATTACATTTGGATCATTGCATGACGTTGGTGAAGACTTTCTTTCTCTTTCTTTTCCATGCCATGTCTCTCAACTCAAGTATCCTTCACCCGCACGTTACTTGGTTGCGTATGATGTTGTTGACGTGGAAATCTTCTCAAAGTTATTTGGGTTGTGGGAGTGTGTGCTTCGCTTTTGTTCCTACATAGTTGCTAAATCTTAATGGTTGGCCTTTTTTCTCGTGTCTAAATACCACGTGTGCTCATTGAGCAGAAGTTGGCAGAAAAATAAGGGCACACGGAAACTGGTCTAGGTCTCTCCGGAAAACGTTTCGCGGTTTTATTTCTGCACACGAAAACCTCAGGCTTAATTCGAATCAACTTTTTCATGCAAACAATCAAGACAACTTCCTTTTGTTTCACTTGTTTAAAACTTGACTCTTCATGGTGAACAATGAGTAATTATCAGGGTTTCCTGAAAACTGTAGTTTTATTTTCGTAGTCGACATTTTCTAGCCTAGTAAATTGATGTAGTTTTTGTAATCCTTAAACGCACGTGTAAAGCCAGAAAAGTTGGCAGCACTCTAGTCGAAAAAGAATTGTCTTTTTCGTATGCAATTTTATCATGCTCATATATGGAGAAATATCTCTCCAAATAGCTAAGCCCGTCTATCATAATACCCTTCCCGACGGAAGACAATGCACGGGCAAAGGACGGATATTGTCAGGAGTCCGTAATATATTTTATTGGACCTTCTGTGCAACAATCTTCCCAGTTCCATTATTACATTTCCTATCCTGCCGCATAGTCGTCTTCAGAGAGAGAGAGAGAGTAAAGTGAAAGGAAACTGAAATGACGGGAAATGTAATTTATTCGAAATATAGTGTGGTTTTGAGAACCCCGGAAATATTTTCTTGCTTTTGTTCCATCTCAAAATGGCACTAAGCTCCTTTTGTTTTCTTCCTCCTAAGTACGAAGACACCCCTCCTGTCAGACCACATCCATATACATCCCGGAAGAAACTCTCAGCACAGCTACAGATAAATACTGAATGGATAGTGAGAGAATTATATACTAAGTGTATTACTCCCGAAAAGATTCCTCACACAAGAAAAAAATCACTTGTGAAGATTGTCACCGGGTTTGAGCGGCCAAGTTTACCATCAATTGCCATCAGACGATCGGCAAAGCCGTTTAGCTTTCAAGAAATTTTTAATGTGGACTAATTTACGTTATTGTCGGGTTTTACGCATTTCATCGGTACCAGGCTCATAAAAAACGGATTCAAAAGCATTACCACGTTCCGTGTAGAATAATAACCTGATTTGTGCATTAATCTACGTTGAAAAGTATCAAAATTCGAGTTTTTTTAGTTTAATTATGACAATGAGCCGTTTTCGTTTTTTCATGAATGGTAAAATTATATATCAGAATTTTTATCCGTTTTTAGTAGGTATGCTTTGATGCGATTGTAAAGCGTTGAATTACAGAAAATACTGATCTTAAGCCCGTAGTTACCTCACAACTTTGTGAAAAAAGCTTGGAGCCCAATTGTCGCTTTGAAGAACCTGTACGTACGGTAAACCTTAGCGACCTGGTTGCCGCACTTTCTCTTTCTGTACCTTATATAAAAACCGCTACTGTTGATATTTACGAAAATGAGAGAGAGAACGTTCTCAAAGGAGAAGGATTTTAATATATATGAAATGCGAGCTATCACATTATTCTCCTGAGAAAAGAACACAATGGAGGGAGGGTCTCCGCTGAAGGAAATGTATTATGGGCTCTGAGAACAGACTTTCTCCAACCTTTCTCCTAATAGTAGATGTAATATGTTGTATGGATGCGGCTAAAGACTTTTTGTAGAAATCTTAGAGAGACTTGGTCGAGGCCTTCCTTCAGTTTAGGAGTATTAATATCAATAGGCAGAGGCATAGGGTTTTCAGAGTAGGTCTTGATGCCAGAAAATGGCGTAAATGTACTGATGGGCTACGGCGGCTTTCTCCTTCATAAATCCTTAACTATGGCAATAAATCATATTCAATGGTTTGCTTTTGCTACGCAGACGATTTAATGCATTATGTTCCAAAAAACGGAGTAAAAACATCTCGGGAAGCAATGAAATGTGGATGCCCGTCTCTTCTTAGGCTTTCTGACTAGAGAAAACTAATCATTCTCTCCAGTGTAAAAAAAATTGAGAGTAAAACATTAGAAGGCTAAAAGTTTTCAGTTTGAAGTGAAACTCCCTTGATTGATGTTACGTACATTTAGAATACTTTACTGCGAGTATTGAACTTGGAATTGAGTACGTATAATTCATGTATCAACAGTTCGGCCATTGGAAATACGACTACTGGACGCCAAGACGCCGCTCTCTGCTGAAGTTGAATACACGCTGAAATGTCAGACGTCTGGAGCCCGCCCTGCTGCTACAATGTCTTGGTGGAGAGGAACGTCTCGTCTAAAAAATCACAAGGAATTTGTAAGTGGGCTCCTTTATTTGTATGCTAAATAAACCCGGGCTTCCAAATTGCATCATAGCAGCGTCAGCATCTCCGCTGCCCTGGTGGCTTGACTTGAGCAGGCTGCGTGGAGCCGAGGGATGTACTTTATCAGTTTAGCTTATCTTCCAGGCTTCAGGGATTAGAGTTTCTACTACGGAGTAGTCTCCAACTAAATTAAATAAAAATACTCAAGTAACCACGAAATTGAGTTAAGCGAATTAGTTTGCATAACTTTCTTGAAATCATTGTATTTATAATTCCGCTAACCTAGTTTTGGTGTACTCTAATTGTAATAGGGTCTACAATGCAATTTGCTGTCATTGTCTTGCTCATGTATTCACAGTTTACTCTGAAATTTTAAGAATTTTTCTTGTTTTCTAGAAAATTCGGACTAAAGTCTATTAATTCCGGAATTACAGGATAGCGTAAATAGTTAATTTGTGTACTGCGTGGGATGTTTAAATATTCCTGGAGTAAAAAATATTTGCAAAATATACTTTTAAGCACAACTATATTTTATCAATTATAGACGAGCGCTGACGGAAACTTGACGACGAGCACACTAACTTTCTTTCCGACGCTGGAAGACACCGGAAAGTATCTCTCGTGTCGAGCTGAGAACCCACTCATTCCAGGAAGTGCCATTGAGGACGGATGGAAGATGAATATTCATTGTAAGTGTCCGTTTCCTTTCCTTTCTTTTCGTATTTGCAAGCCTCTTACGAGATTTTAATGAAAAATTTATTTTAATCAAGCACAACTTGAAGTGTGTTGTTTATCTGGGGCTGGAGCAAAGTAGAGCACAGGCTGAATGAATCTTTTAATGATTTCACTGCTCCCTTACTTAAGGCATGACTTCTCTGCAAGTTGCAAAGCTGAATTCTGCAATAGAATTATCGCAATAGAGTTATCGCGCTCAGCATAGACTTGAGTTCGAAATGGAGCTAAATTGAATTTCAGTATTCGAAAATGCACTAAAATTTCGGCTTGAAATATTCATATTAGTCGAATCTATCTTTTTACAGTAACGGAGTCTAAACTTTTCACTCACGGAAATAGGATTTGTTATTGAACTGTTCATATATTTTAGGCATTACTCCCACATTTGCACAGATATGAATACAAATGACCTAAAGTTTTACTGCTCAGT
>VNWX01000323.1:0-24331 GCA_009869905.1 Ceratophysella communis | reverse complement strand
TAAATAAAGGACTTCCGAGGATCACTAGTGATTCTCGCGAATCACCGGTAATCCATGGAGTTCCGTGGATCACTAGTGAGTTTCGAAACTCACCGAGTTCCGTGGATCACTACGACATATATATCCCAACAACAACTCCCTTGACCTATTCACTACGATATACTGCATTAAACTTAACTGTAAAGTTAACTTCATTTAAGATTAGGCATAGGCATAATTCATAATACAGATGTAAGGCACGACTAACACTTCTTACTAAATTATTTAACACGAACATTTAATGAGCCGCGTGTGGCAGGAGCAGACTCAAATAGGATTTACACGGACAGAACTGGTCAGTAGATTTTTCTACTCACGCCCACTCAGAGCCACAGAAATAGAAAACAGTGAAATGACCCAATACCCCCAAAAATGCAGAACACGGACGTTAACCCTCTACCCGGAAAACTAACAAGTGCACCATGCACCACGGGAATTGTCACTGCACCAATTACTAGTGTAAAATCCCTGACTACTGGAATACTAAAGCAGCAGAGGTAGTACTAGTAAATGAACTTTGGTTTTAGTGAATGCTTTGTGAAAGTGAAGCTACAGAGAAAGCTCGAGTTATTGGACTTCAGAAAGATAGATTTCTCAGACTGTAAAAATATTGCACTCACGTAAAAGGTATTCCAGTACCTTAATTAATTTCCTAGTATTTACCATTTACCTTAATTAAACGTATTTGGAACACAGCCGGAAAATGGAGGTAATAAAATAAAGATACTTTGCACGTTCATCCAATCCGATATCCAATCAGCTTTATACACTGGGCTTCTGACTTGACTTTCATCCCTTTGGATTGAGCCATGGTCTGGGTGAGCCCCTGAGCCATAAGTCTGGGCGAAATGAAGATGAAACTTGATGAAGACCTTAGACCTTGTCTGGGTAGTAGCTGACCAGAAGATCATTGAACTTATTCTTAAAAGTCCTTGCACGTTTCCCCGGCTCGGTCTCGATCTGTAAATAGGTAGCCAAAGCAAGTCGAATTAGATGAGGGATCGGGCCGTGATGGTTCGGGAAAATGTATTATGTAAGAACATGAACTACAAGTCTACACTAGTACGACGAATAATCCATATCCACACGAATTTAACTAGATTGCACATTGCTTGCACAAGCCTGACAACGAAAACTCACCAAATAATACTCCTCTGCTAGTCCAATCATTTTTCGAATAACAGCAATGATTTCCTCAATATTTCCAAAAGGCTCTGGCTTCTGGAGAGTGACCCGAGTACGGATATAATTGAGATGAACTGGCTCTTCCTCGTTGTTTGTCTGCAAATGGGAGAATAAATATCATGAGTCAATGTAGTGCTAATACCTAGTAGTTTTCTTGCCGTGCGTTTATTGCATACCTGAAGAATTCTTTCAAAAAGCCCACGAACAACCAAACTTTCCTTGCAGTCGAATAACTCAGACAAGAATTTACAGAGGTAGATGAAGTCGCCGTCTGAAATAGTCTTGTCCTTGGGGAAAATAACCTGTTTGCCCCTTGCTGACTCTTCTTCGTTTCGAATGGATCCCAAGTCTTCCTTTTTGGTACAGAACAGACATTGCCAGTCATCCTCAGGAACACCCTTGAGGGCTGGAAGGTGACAGTCCGCATGAAATACCTTCGGACAGAGGTCACAGCAAATGAGCACACCACCTCCGTCGAGGCAAACTGTGCAGTAGTCCTCATTCTTATCGTCGGAAGTGATTTTCATTTTATCTTTGTCCGGTGTCGCTGAAGTCAGCACATAGTCCAACTCATTTGTCACGCCGTTATTCGGATCCATTCCTAAAAGGAGACGGATAAGGTTTGGTCAAGTTAAGCAATCCAAGAAACGCGTGATCAAGTTTCAAGTGATTATGATCACGTGGTCAATGGTCAAATAGTAAATTATCAAAATCAACCACCAGCGCATACTAATTGTTCAAATCGTACAACAAATTCAATTAGCTCTAAATTCAAATAAATCCAGATCTATTCTTACGTGGTTTTGTTGGTTTTGCTCGTCCTTTGCCTCCGTTAGTCGGACTATCATTCTTAGCTTGAGTAGCCTCATCTGGAGTGCTGACACTGATTGTTTTCGGCACGTCCACCGTTTCCGGTTTATGTTGTGATTTTCTTCCTCTCGGTTGCGGCGGTGCCTTGATCACTGCTCGTCTCGTTCGCAAATTCTTTCCAGTAACGGCTTGCTCTTGTTTTGGTTCTGATTCTGACGGAACTGCGGCTTCTAGCTGTTCATCTCCTGCTGGCTCTGGCTTGCTCAAGGGTTGCTCTTTGTTCAGCAGTTCCACCACTGGTTCTTCGGGTTTTGAAGGTCCAGGTTCTTCTGCTTCTGCTTTTACTTCAACGTTATTTCCCTGTACCTCAGGTTTGATCTCGATATGTTGTTTCCGGGACTTCTTTGCACTAACTGGTTCCCCCTGCGTTGCGGAGTCCGCATTGGCGGCCTTCATTTGACCTCGCTTACCCTTTGGTTTTGGCTCCGGTTGTGACTGGGTCAATGATATTCGTTGTCGCGTTTTCTTTGGCGTTAAAGGAGCTGATTCTTGGGGTATGTCTTCCTCTTCCTCTATTTGAACTTTCTTCCCCTTGGGCTTTGCCTTGGCTGGAGTTTCCTTGACACTCGGCTTGAGATCCACACCACCTTCTTTCACTTGAGCACCACGCGTCTTTCCCTTAGAAGCGCTGGGCTCAGACTTTGGTTTTTTGGATTCAGGTTCTTCCTTTGCCTTCGTTTCCGGTTCATCCTTTGCAAGAGTGCGTCTTTTTCCACGGGGATCGGGACTTGTGGTTGCTTTTGGTTTGGTGGGACTGACCTTTTCTACTTGAAGTTGACTGCCTGGTAAGTCAAGTTTGAAACCTTCGAGATTCTTGGGTACACGACCACGGCTGTCTCTCTTAGCCCTGCTTACATAATTTGCGCTGATTTCAACTTGCCGACGTGCAGTTTTTGGTTTTCCATCAACCCCAGTGACCTTTCCAGTAGACTTCTTTGAATTAGCTTGTTTTAGAGTAGAATTCTCGTCATCGCCATCTTTTTCTTCCTTAGCTGTATTGTCTTCATCTTTTGCTTTCTTTGCCGCGGCAGCGGCTTTTGTCCATTCTTTGATTTTGTCCGATACACCACTGTAATCGGAGTCAGAGTCGTAGTATGCCTGTGCTCCTGAAGAATTTTGAGCTTCAGACGAGGCTCGCCGATTGTTGCGAGCGCGAGTTTCATTCAGTGCAGTCTGCAGAATGGGATCATAGTCCGAATAGTCCGAATCGCGGCTGCTACCATCGTCATCGCGATAACTCGAACTGTTCATGTATTTTTGAATTTGAACAATTTCATCTTCTTCTTCATCTGCACTAGATCCAACCTGACGAAAGTAGAATCAGTTGAATTTTAGGTTTGCCATTATTCAGTAGGTATTTCATATTTCATTGACCTCATCTGATGTAAATATTTCACTTACGGCTTTCGGATCATTAGTTCGTCGGCCATTCCGCTTCGACGGAGTGTTTAACAACAGATATGCGTCACTTTTTTCCGTCAATGAAGCGTCAGAGGCGGAAAACTGAGTTCCAGGACATGTTCGGGGTTTTGCTAGATCATTTAAATTCTTGGCTGCGCTCTGCTGAAAGGCACGGAGCATGTTCTGAAGTGACTCAGATTCGTGGATTTGAGCAGATGATCCCT
The DNA here is from genome assembly GCA_009869905.1 of Ceratophysella communis. NCBI lineage: Eukaryota > Metazoa > Arthropoda > Collembola > Poduromorpha > Hypogastruridae > Ceratophysella > Ceratophysella communis. Next base: position 20,612 of record VNWX01000323.1, on the reverse strand, counting down.
GAGGTGACGAAGGTGTACCAGTTTTTCCGTTGGTATATACAAAACTGCTGAAAGTACTAGCACCTAAAACAATCAATTCCCGTTATATGCAAATCAACGCTGAAAAGAGATAGGAGTTATACAATAATAGTTTGAAAGCATAAAATATCAACCTGCAGCAGCTTCTGAAAATGGGTCTGGCTCATTCAACATCTGGAAACACCAGTTTGATTCCACAAATTGATCAACGCTTTCCTGGTTTAAGAAGCCATTCGTAGTTTTTTCTAAAGAAGCTAGCTGATCCAAAAGGCACCTACGAATTACAATTTTCATTTTCTACAATGTGAGCAAAATTCTTAGAACGAGAATTCCTGACGGGATTAATAGAAATTAGATAAAAACATAGTACTCGTTTACTTTCGGTCTTTGAGTAATTGGAAGTCTTGCTTCTCGAGATATTTAGGCCCCAGTTCCAAATATTGATCCACTTGTGAGTCTAAGCTTCGTACTGACGCTCGTTTCGCATACACCTCATTGAATTTCCTCGTAGTTTTACTGAGAATGTCCTTCCTTATAGTGTTTTCTTGCTCAAGAAGTGCTGTTACGATCCTATAGATGAGTTAATATTCCGATGTAAAATTAAGAACAATATCATGGTAGTCATTTGCAACCACCAAAAAATTCTTTTTCGAAGGAAATGTTCCGTACAAATACAACAGGATGTTAGTTCATTATTAATTACCTGTAAAGTCTTTCCTTCAGCTCTCTCATTGATTCTAACCTTTCCAGGACCAAGGTTTGAGCTTTGTGTGACAGTTGACGGAAGACCGCTTGTGATTTTTCGCGGTAAACCCTAGGTAATAAAATATTGTGGATAAGGGTAGGTCCTTCGTGTTATGAGCTGCGAGGCTACTGGACTGGATATGATAATTCTTGGTTGTTTAATAGCCTTACGAAAGTTTTTCAATTCCGCTTTGCATCTTCTCGCGAAGTTCTTGTATGAGATTGGAAATCTCTTGAACAGTGTGTTCAGAATGATCAGGAGAAACACAATCAATGCAAAGTAGCAAGTCACAGGTGGTACAAAACATTGAAAATTCTTTTGATTCGTGCTTCATGCAGTGCATCTCGATACATCCGTTCGAATCGTCTGCTGCGGGAACAACTTCAGTTGGCATACTTTGATCCGCACAAGTCAGGAACGTGTGATTCTGCAATAAAATTGACATAAGCTTACAGGTACACTCGGAACGAACTGCATAGCCAATCAATTCCACATGCAGGACAGAACAACATTATTGTCACTGAAATCTCTAACCTCAACGCAAGTAGAACACAGGAATTGGTCACATTCGTGACAGTGCTTCACAGACTTTCCCTCACGTTTACAAAAAGTGCACGAGTCCCTTTGCGAATAGTTCTTCTCCAGACTTGCATATTCATTTCGCAGCCGTCTCTCTTCTTTCGCCATTTTCCTCAGGAAGTCTTCCGAAAGGCGTTGTATATCCATGCCTAAAAAACCGAAACAAATAATAAAAAAAAACTTAAAACTTTGAAGTACAGATTAACAAAAATATACATATTAGGTATGTACCTTTTTCAAAAACAGTGTTACTGACGGCGGATGCGGATGCAGCAGGCAGAGAATGTGTCACCGTCGGCGACGGTCCGTTCTTGGCCCCGGTTCCAGGTATTGTCTGAGCCTCTTCGGCCATCTTGAGTCCTCCTGATTTCGTGCTTAGAACAACAGCACGAGCACGACTGGACAGAAACAGTCAACAGAGCAGAGGTGACAGGTCTTTGGTCTTCAGTAGGTTGAGGTAAACTTTATGTGACGATTGTAGCCTCCCTGTGTCGCCTCCCATGTTGTGTACCATTGTCGCCTCGTAAGACTTAAATGCAATTGTCGCCTCCTAATGGTCGCCTCCAGGGTTACATGTTACAGGATCTATTGTCGCCTTCGATCTCGGAGGCGACAATGGCAGGCACCCGGGGAGGCGACACAGGGAGGCTACAATCGTCACATAAAGTTTACTTCAACCCTTCAGTATTAGCAATTGTGAACAGAAAACAGAAAGCTGCAATGCCAAATTACAAATTATAAATGCCAAGTCCAAACAAACCCGGTGCCCCGGGAGGAGGGTTATAAGCTTATAAGTTATAACCAATAATAAGTTAAAATGGCTAATCTAACAGCAATTTCAAAAATTACCAGGCCACAACAAAACTGTCAACAGTTAGACAAGTCCTCAATCAATCAACTCACTCCTTTCCAGATCCAGATTTAAACTTCAAACACAACAATCACAATCCGGAAGGAGGACTTGGTGGTCTGCTTCTGCCGTGGCACTCAGCACCGAGCAGCCGCACCAATTACCCCACTCTGATTCCCAGATTCTGTCCTCTAGAATACGGCAAGTGGAAGTGGGGCACCGCAGCAGCAGCAGAAGCGGTACTTTGCTTTTCATTGCATTGCATTAACATTGCATCGACTTTGGTTCACTTATGCGATTGGAGCTGGATGCTATTGGCAGCGTATGTGTCTGTCTGTCTGTCTGTCCTCCCGTCGTCTGTCTACCCGTCTTTTACCACTTTGTAATATCAACCATCAGCAAGAAGGCTTCTTCGGTAGAAGCGCTTCTTTTCTCTTATTTCTCAAATTACTTGGAGCTGAATCGTGTTGGGTTTAACTGTAACCTGTAACTGTAAATTGTTACCTAATTTTTAAAAAATTTCGCCTGTGGCGCTGTTTTCTTTCGTTCAAGCTATAAAAATACTTTTCGATTGCCATTTTTTCCATTAAAACCCAACAATTAAAACCAAAAATGAGCAAAATGTCCCTAAAATGCTAAAAACTTTCGCCTGTGGCCCCTTTATGCCACAAATTGGGCCGTTTTTGGGGTTCTCGAACTCAAAAATGCTGCAAACCGCTCCAGTTAATCAATAAATACCTAAACCTAGCAGGAAATTTTCGTTTTTCGGGAAAACAAGTTTAGCCCGCACCCCGAAATCCTACTCTGGCAGCATCCCTGATTTTGTAGATACTCAGTTTTTCGTAGATTTCGTTCCGTTTAAATTGGTATCAATTCGTATGGTTCAGATTCTTTTCGCATCTCGGTATCGTATTGTTCTCGTTTCAGATAAGCTTTAGTGAATCTAGGATCACTTCTTGGCCATTAGCATATTATGGCGTTTTTAGAGCGCATCAAAATCCAGAACGTTCTAACACTTAAGACGTGTCGTCAGTAGTGCGAGTGAGCTAAATCTTGCAACATTGGTTTTCTGCGTGTATTTGCTCTTTTCGGCTAAAAGCGGCAAAGAGCGGACCCTGCATCCGACCTGTTGCAACCTTGGATTTCTGCGTGTATTTGCTCTTTTCGGCTAAAAGCGGCAAAGAGCGGACCCTGCATCCGACCTGACTTACCCTTTCAACTAGAAAATTGCGTCTAGCGTCAAATAATTACCGGACCACTTCAACATTCTATCTATGCAGTATGTAATATGCTCTTTAAGTCACCAGTTACACCAGCCCTTAATTGATGTAATTTATGCTTAGAATCGCTTCAGGCAGGCTAACAAGGAGAATGCCCAATGATTTTATTGCTTAAAAAACACTTGTAGATACAAATTCAAAGCAGTTTTTACTCATGGCAAAATCTAGAAGTTTTATTCAACTAAAATTACAAATTGCAGGTGACCTTGAGCAAGCTGAGCTGAAATAGAACGCATGACATGATAACATATCCGACGCTCTAATTCAATTCACCTGCCCTAACATTTAAGTCAAAAGTTACATTGTATTTTCAATGCTCGGAAATCGGAATATGTTAATTAAATTGAAAGGTACATTAAAAATTTAATGAAATGAACTAAAAATTTACGATTTCGTATATATAGAAAGGCACAATAGGAAAATCTCTTTTAGAAATCAAAGACAAACAGCAGGAAAAAAAAAATTAGAAATACACAGAATATTTAATATTCTCAAACCTTAATAAGCAGGTTTCATCGCTGTCGATAACGACACAACGAAACCTTGGTCCGTCTATTAACTAGCCTAGTTATTAATAGAACCGGCTTATTAAGGGTGCCCTGAGTCACACCATAAAACCTAAAACCCTACAGATAAGGATTTATAGCGTTGCTCAGAACGTAGAAGTAACTCAGACAAGGACTGTATAAAATTTAAATGTGATAGATGACAATAAAAATTTAAGATGGGAGAGGCCATAGCTGGTCAAGATATACCATCTCCCATCTCTGAGCCTTGAATGAGGGAAACCTCAAAAGCGTTACATAATGCAGCAATTAGGGTCAGCCTCTGGCTTGGCATGACCCTTCTTCTGTTTCCCGCCGCCTTCAGGCTTGTTCATCTCACGAATTGCAGCTCCTGCAAGTGTGCCGATGACCCCTGCCAACTTCGTATCGAAGGAAGCCTGGGATGTGACCAAAGGAGTGGGCGGATGTTGCGCCTGGGCTTTGACCTTGGAACCGGCAGTCGCAGGATTGGGCTGCTTTGCCTGTTGTTGTTGCTGCTGCGGCGGCGGCGGTTTAGGAGCAGTGACAAAGTCCGATGAAGAACCTGTGAAAATATAACATGTGTTTTTGTAAGCCCAAATATTTAAATACAAATCATGCGGTTCCACAGCAGTGGAATTTCTATCTCACCAGGCTTTGCAGTTGACCCAGGCTGTGGATTCTTAAATGGAATTCTTTCCACAACTGTGACATTCAGCTTCTTTCCGTACACCTCCATTCCATGGAATCTCTTTATCGCATTGTTGGCATCCTGCTTGTTTTTGAATGAAATAAAGCCTTGGCCATTATCGACATATTTGACTCTCCCACGAACTTCATCTGCATGCTCCTGAAGATGATCTTTCAAAATTTTGAAATCCAATTTCCCTGGAAGGCCAGAAACCATCAGAATACATTTGTCCGGATTAGGCACTTTTCCAGTGCCTCCTCCAGGTTGTTGTGGGCGCGGTCCTTGGTCAGGTTGTTGCTGACGTGGGCCATTTTGCTGAGACCCAGCGTTAGGCTGACGTGGGCCATTTGGCTGAAATCCAGCGTTAGGCTGACGTGGGCCATTTGGCTGAAATCCAGCGTTCGCCTGACGCGGGCCATTTTGCTGAAACCCGGCATTTGGCGGACGGGGACCGTTAGGAAATCCACCGTTGGGACGCGGACCCTGCCCAGGTTGCTGTTGACGGGGGTCATTTTGCTGAAATCCTGGAGCAGGTCCCCGTGGTCCCGGTTGTCGGGGTCCACCCGGTCGTGGACCTTGGAAGTTCTGATCTTGATTTCCCTTGGCCTTAGGATTAGCATTTCCTTGTCCCGGGCCTTTGCCGCCTCCACCAGTCTGTGGAGGTTGCTTGTTACCCTTTTCTGGTGGATTTGCCGATTTTGATGTAGGCACTTTCCCGTTTTGCGTTTCTATGTTCGGAACTGCAGCGCAGAAGTCTTTGAAAGCGTAGACCTGGAATGAAGACAAAAATTAGCACGATAACTAGACAAGCTTTCAGCGTTTTTAAACGTTGTTAATGCTAACCTCATTCCATCCCGTTTTAAACTGCACGGAACAAGCTTCGCTATGAACTACAACAATATTGCAGCCATGGCGAGCTTGATAGCTGCGTACATCATGGGCGAAGTCAACGTCCCCAGAGATGAGAACCATCAACGGTGGAACTGAGGCGTTGAAAGCTATAAAGAAATATTAAGATTCAGTTTTACAAGTTATCCAAATTTAGGAATTTCTAGTCCACTAGTTAAAATACGATTTATTTACCATGTGTGTCAACAAATCGTCTCATGCTCTCACGTAATTTCTCATCAGCAGCATTCTTGGCAGTACCGCTAACATGGGCCAAAGTGACGATTCCTAAATTCAGAACATGACACCATTCATTTATGTAACCATTGACCTCAACGACTGCGAAACTTGCAGAGCTCGTAAATAGGGGTCACTTACCCGCTCGGTTAATGTCGTCAACCATTTCTTTCCGCATCTTACTCACGTCGCAGGCAATCAGGAACTCAAACTCACGATGATTAAGGCGATTGATGACAAAAGAATTCCGAATATGATTGATCACAGCAGATGCATACTTGTTCTTGGGTACTGGACAGTTCTCAATGTCCCAGAAAATACCCACGAGCTTCTTGCCTTCCATTTCTTCTTATGAAAACCCTGGAAAAGTCAGATAAAAATAAAAAGTATTGCTTATGTTTTGCACTGAACACTACAATAAAATGTTTTTGAAGTTGAGAGTTAGGTACAGTTTATATACGACTCCAAAACGGAAGCGTACAAGGATAAAATAAATAACATTAAAATCAGAGTTCGCTTAGTATGAGTCATTTATATTTGACATTACTTATAAAATTAACTTTGCACACTTTAATGGACTCGTTATTCACAAAAACAACTTTTTTGTTACAATTATTACAATGCTGATTTTTTCCTTCTTGTTTAGGAGCAATAAATGTATTAATTAGCAATTAAAATGAGGTCAAATGATTTGAGTCTGGCGTCTGGTCTCAGCTATAAACCATTAACGATGTGCGTACACTAAAATATTAAATTTTTCAAATGTTCAATGGCCTGAAAATTTGCTGTATTTACGATCAAAAATATGAGTAAGTCATTTGAAGGATACATAAAAGATAATACTTAAAACAAATTAACGGATAAACCACAAACGTATGTACAAAACAAACAACTTATTTGTTGACAGGCCCAGAACAATACATCTGGAGAGTTCAATGACCCATAAACCAACTACGACGCCTACTGATATGTAACTGATAATGTTATACTAGTTTATTTCAACGAATTTTAACAGCAGAATTATGAGGAATAACTATTTAAATAAATAGTTATTTCTCATAATTCGGCTGTTCAATTAAAAATAACCTTTTTGCCGTATTATTTTGGACTGTTTACTACTACCTACGTCAGGTCAGGCTTAAAAATACACGGTAAACTAAAGTGGTTGACACGTTAAATATCTGCCTTTAAATTCTGCGTAGGTCATACGTATTTTGGTCCGGCTGTTTCTAAAATTTTTGGTCATTTAATTTCCAGTAAATATTCCATGCCTACAGGTCGTCGTCTTCATATATGTCATATAGTACTAAAAAATTATTCTCGTCACTTTGCACTTGTAGCACAGCCTTAAGCCTTAATTTAAAATTCCGTAGCAGGATTTTTAGCTTAATTTCAGGAAATTCGTTTTAAAAAATATTGTGTACTTTAAAATTATTACCTGAGTGAGGCTTATGCGCTGACACCTGTTGAATTCTGCTCCGATAGGCAAGTAATGTAGTGGAAGAATGGGACCAACCCCCGTGTGACGTGATTTATGTCGAGTGACGCTGCGTTGCTGATCCGAAACTTACTGATAACAATGACTGATAAGATAACTGATTTACTTGGAAAGCAAGATTGTCCAGTACCCGCCAGGTGGGCTGATGGGTGGCAGAACCCTGTCACCTATCCTATCACCTAAGTCCAAAGCTGCGATTCTTCGTTCATTCAACTTCAAAAATAATGGGTGTGGGGAATAGCACTCGACTCCACTCATCATCAGATTTTATCATTTATCACGTGAGAGGTAGCGTCCTTCCGTTATGCACATCCAACTACTGAAGTGGTCCAGTCCAGTCGTTATGCACTCGAACAAAACCAGACTTCTTCTGATTATAAATTATAATTTATAATGTAGAACCAGTTATCAGCTATTCAGGTTCTGATTCTGAATTAACTTTTCAAAAATTGCAAATTCCGAACTTGTAATTTAGGATTTCTAATACTTCTTTGTATCATTGTATATGCGAAGTAACTGAAAGCTATTCAGTGATTACCTAGGACAATTACGAGTAAAATGCGGCACCCTAGGAAAGAACTTGAACCCAAATGCGTAAAGTTTGTTAAATTATATGCGGTTATGAGTTTTTAGCTTTAGTTAGGTACTTACAGAAAATGATGAAACCACCACCGTAAAACGTAACCACAGAAATTGCAACTTGCAAAACGACGAAGCGCTGCGCTGTGCTGTGTGCTGCTGTCTTGCTTGATACTTGCTTTACCTGATCACTTTACTAGTTAAAATTCTAGTTGACTAATTATTTTACAAAAATAAGCCATAAGTGTTCTGGTTCTATATGGTGCCACTTTAAATTACATTATAAATGGCAAACCGTATTTTAATAAGATTGCATTCTTTTATTCGTAACTTATACCACATTCTGTGACGTGACACGTGACCTTGAATAATACTAAATAAATAAATAATATTTCAAAATTTTGTTCTTAACCTTGAATTTTAAAAGGAGCATGTTGATTCCAAATTTTATGAACTCAATCTAAGACTACAATCATATTATCAACTGTAGTTTTTTGTTATTAAGATAAACTGAAGGTAAAAGTAAGCTCGGCCTGTGGTAAGTGGTAACTGTGTTTTGACGAGTATATATTGTTTAAATGGCAGTCAAAGAAAAAAAGGGTGTTATTGACCATGCATGCAGTCAATTTCGTATGATACCTAGTCTTCCTAGCGAATAGTAGCCCAGATCTGCGACAAAAATCGAAATACAATCGCCGAATTCCAAAGCTTTCTGATCTTCAGTAGTAATCTCCAAAATTACTGTTATTGTTATTTATCCAAGCTTTCGTTCTTCGTTAGAAACCTCGCAGATATAATGGAATCAGAGTGCACCACTATTTCCGGTTCTGTTTCTGGAACGACAAATGCGAGATATACGCACATCATACAGACCACTGCATTGACCCCGGCTATAACAAGAAACACGGCGCCAGGAAAGACGCTGAATGTGAAAGTATAAATAAGACCGAATGGTGAAGCTGCAGCTAGCGGAAGAACAGTTTCCAGAATTCCAATGAGCAGAAAAGCCCTCGCCACTTCGTCTGGATTGACCAATTTCGACAAAAGTGTTCGAACGACGACTGAAAGGACTCCTTTGAACATTTGAAATGCCATGGCTATACAAAATCAAATAATTTTTGAAACATTATGTAATGCATGATTTTTTGAAGCTATAGAAACTGACCCAAATACGCCATCCAACCAGTTGTAGCGAAGGCAAGCAGGAGCGGGCCACAAACCATGCTGAAAGTACTCAGAATCCCCAGACTGGTATCATGCATTTTCAACAATTTGATTCCAACAAATGATGCGAGCAGTATTCCACTGACTGTGAGCACGTTGTCAACGACGATCAAATATGTGTACTCGTACGAAGACCATCCAAACTTGAGCATCGTGTACAGGTATTCAACGGTGTACATGCCAGTAGTCGTCATTACACGTAAGCTCCAGAAGATGATGACCAGTATTATCCAACTGATCAGCAGAAATACTTTTTAAATCGCAATACTAATTAGTGGTCAATAGGCTTTGCGCAACGTATATACCTGCGCTTCGATCCTTTTCGTGACCGCCCCAAAAATGCCTTTGTTTCTCTCAGGGTATTCGCATTGCAAACCCCGCGACACATGTTATGCTTCAAAATATCCGGACCGTCATTTTTGACAAAGAATATTGTGTATAATAGAGATGAACCTTGAAGGGAACTTGATAAAATGAAGACACCGGAGTATCCAGCTATTCTTAAGACCTGAGAAATTATTTAAAATGTCTTAATACACACGAAGACAAAGCACATGAAGCGAGCAATACCTCTGCGCCGATAAGCAGCCCAACGGGGATCCCCAAAGCACTGGACGCCTGTAGCACAGCTATCCGGAAGCTTCTGTTCTTTTCAGACGTGATTTCTGATACATAGCTGAAGGTCGCAGTGGTCAAGACCAAGTTCCCACCGGTAAGTCCGATTGGAATTGATCCCAACAAAATTAGAGAAGCGTCGGTATTTCCAATACAAGAGAGTAGGACTAAGTACAGGGACGCCATCACGATTCCGATGAGTGAAAGGATCATGGCGGATTTGCAGCCATTTTGCTTGGTCCACTCCCCAAGTACGAGCGAGTAGTACCACAAGAAGTCCGGCATGAATCGTCGTATTGTACATGACGTATTGCACTGTTTCAGCATGGACTTCAGCCTCTGTGTAAATTCAAAATAACGTTAAATTGTGTGGCTATTTAGTATAAATCAGACCCGTTGTGTGAACGGTCTTTAGCCTCACCAAATTTTTTATGGGCAGTCAAATTTGCACAATTCATTTGTGTGGCGTTGTGCTCTCGATTTTCGCAAATCGTATTGAAGATGAAGCTCTGCAGCGTAACAATCATGGCTCCCGTCGAAACGACATAGAGGAATAATGTCGGTTCGACCGTCACTTTATACCCGGATTTCGGTGAGCACGCACTATCCACTGGTATGGACTTGGCCTTGTACGGGCTCGGATAAAGGTAGGTCGCTTCCGTAGCTTCATTTTCAGCCTCCATTCTGGATTTTAGCCTCGTTATTCATTCCTTAAAATCACGATAAAAATCTAAATGTCACGAATTCTAATGTAATTAATTTACACTACTTAATTAAATTAAGCTGAAAGGTCAAACCTCAAAATACGGCATCTGTGATCTGTGATACCAAATGAAACAGCTTTAAGAAAGAGAAACACTTTGAAATTAAATTTAACTTCATTGTGCGAAAACCAAAAATGAAAACTAAACACGCTCAACAGGTTATTATCAGACGCACCTGGTAATTTATTCAGAATCACATCATAATGTGCAGAGATCGTCTTAAAGAAGATTTTAGGCTTAAACTGGTATTGCCTCAATGTTTTTTTGATTTCATAAACTACGAGTGTATACAGAATACTGCAGTTGGAAACGTGATAGTAGGTCAATCTACTTAGTTCGAATTTTTATTTGCTTGCATATTCCCACACATTGTGATTAAGGTCATATTACAGAGCAACATTTTGACGGGAGTACTTGATGATTGCTGATGGCAACAGCTCGGTAAGCACCACCCGCAGCATAATTTGCCTATGGGTGTGTCTGCATCACTGCCAAAAATTAAATCTTGTAATACAGCTTTAACACCAGATGTAAAGTAAGGTCAGTTCAATGCGACATTATGCAATTTTAAAGCCTTTCTGGTCATGAACATAATAATAATACAGTTGCGTGGATTACTAGTCATTTTTAAAAGTCACAGATCACGCACATGATAGCGAGAGTTATGCAAATCGAGGATCGGAAAATTTTAATGAATAAGCGAGAATGCGTAATGAAATGAGTAACAAATTATTAATTTTTTTTTTAATAAATTCGATCATAAAGTGCAAATACTGCATATGGTATTGTTTTAATCTGTGCCTAGAAAATTATAGCTATCTTCTGAATCACTGACTCCACTTCGGTAGGAATTCAGGTAGCTTGGAAATTTGGAAAGGTATTCAAGGCTTTCGGCTGTACTGATTTCGACAATATAGGGCTCCTGTTTTGAGGCATTCTTTACAATAGAATTCGTGAACATTGGCTTTGATAGACCATGGTAATAACTGTAGTAGACCTCGTTATTTTCGGTTTCGGCAGTTTTTGGCTCAAAGTATTCCGAATCAACTGGGAAGCCTAGAATATTAAAATTTTGGGTCAAATTAAGTATTTCGATGTAATTTTGCTCACGGTACAATAAATTCAAAATGACGTACTTTCATTCAAAAAATCACTGTCGTTGGACAGAGCTTTTGCTCGCGTATTCTTCCCGTAGAGCTGGGCTAACTCCGTAGGATTTTGCTCTCTAGCAATTTTGAAGATATTACAGCATTTTATACAAAAGTTTGGAAACAAAAATTAAAACAGCCTTAAGCCTTACCCAGTAAGCTTTTTGAGCAGACGATTTTCGGCTTCTAGGGCTCGAAGCTTTGCGTTACTCGTAGGATCTTTCAGTCGTCTATTAACTTCCGGTAAACCTCCAGTTCTTTTACAGTATTCGTCGAATTGTTTGATTTCATTAGATTTCATTGTGATTTCTTGGCTGAGAATTAATTAATTTTAAATTGGTTTTAATCGTTTCCTCGTCAAGTTAGAAATTTTTAAATGCTAGGAAAGCCCCAACCTGATAGCATTTCCTACAATACATCTTTCCACTAAGCTGATAGCATTTACCTGAGACGTCGGATCTGCGTCTGAATTTCATTGTCAAATGATCCAAGCTCTTTGAAGAAATTCTTAGCACTAGCAATTTCCAATTGAATCCTTCGATTTTCACGATTAATTTCATCGAGCTGCTGGAACATACAATTAGGAACAGGTTTCCCAGGTGGCATGGCGTCCAAATGAACGTTGAAGCATTGAGAGAAAGACATCACTTTAAGGCAAACTGGACATTCGATTTTACCACCGAATCTGTTCAGAATGTGCCGAAATTCAAGAGTTTTGAAGATGAACTCTCTAACCTTAGAAATGTGTTACCTGACGGGTGTTTTGGCAATATGATTCTTCAAGCAGCCTCTATGGAAAATATGTCCACATCGAGTGGCTATAGGTTGACATAATGACGCTTGAGACTGCGAAGCACGGGCTGCAGCTGCTGGAACTGGCTTTCCACCTGGACCGGTTTTGCAAATCATGCCATCATTTGGACCTTGACCTTTACCTTTGCCAGGGTTTTTGCTGAGATTTGGTTTCGATTTAGTTGGACCTCTCTTCTTATTATGCTTTATAAGGGGTTGACGGCAAATAAAGCATCCTAGAACCATTTCGTAAGGTTAAACTCACAGCGAATTTTGTGTTCTTAATTAAAATTGGATGTGTACTCCAACTCCACTAAGGAAAAATGAATGAAATAATAAAATACAACTAAAACGCAACATTAGATAATTCAAATTTTGAATTGGTATTCAAAAATGCCTGAGTTAAATTGCTGTCGAATCAGTAACAAAACAAATCAATGTTCGCATGCTGACTAAGTTTCCACTGGTAACTGCGCGAAACTCTGACTCCCCTCGCTAAGAGTTTGAACGAATTTCTTCCAATATTTTACAAATAATTATTCAAATCTCGTACAATTTTAATACGCACAATCGTTTTTCCATGATCTGAACGTAGGTACTATAGTAAATCTAAAGGGTACAATTTGGTATTAGTTGACAAGCATGATGACAGTGTATTAAAGAAAAAGAGGAGAGAGGAGAATTAGTTAAGTATTTATTAATTAAATTACATGATTGCGGACTTTAATAATTCAAAATTGTAACGGTGAATGGAATGATGAACTCATGATGGACATTGAGATTTAATTTGTTTATGATGACTTGGGGTGGTTGGCTGCAATGTAGTGATACAAGACGATGAGAAGAAATAACCCAGCTCCCAACAGATTGGCACAAATGGCCAGCTGCACGTCAGTAATCATCTTCAACTAGTTCCACGTTCGGTCTGTGAATCAAACAAATCAAGCACTGACTTCAGACTTTTTAAAATGAGTCTCAACTTTTCTAAACATATTAATTCACAAAATCAACATAGTAAATTGATTTCATAACTGGAGCGAGCGCGTAAATTATTAAAGGACTAATAGAAATGTTTCCACCGCGCGGCATGCATGAATTTTAAGGATCATACCTATGTATAACTGTGGCTACAAGCTATTTATTTTGTAAGTTTTCTCTTTCGTAAATCTACCTTAATTCATCTGACATTAAATGCAACATATTTTGAATAAAAGCTAAGTACCTATCAAACAACTGACTACAGAGTAAGTGTAATAATAAGTCTGGGATATTCTGTAAGTAAAAGCTATTGACGGTTGACGACGAACAATTGGAATTGCTATTGCTTTTAGAATCTAATATTAATAGCATCTTCTAACGTCACGTCAAACGTGCTCCCATATTGTAACTGATAACTGATATGATACTTTTTCTGGGCTATGAGAGCATGTATACTACCGACTAATCGATTTTCCAAAATCTCTTACTTTCGACGATAAAACTTACGAAATGGGAAATGGGATGCTTCGAGCTTTCTCTGCATAACATACAGCAGCATTTATAGCATTGTTATTATGTGTTATGAAGTACATTATGCGGGTAGTTGTATTCATGAGTGCACGCACAAGTACACACAGCCTGAACACACGTAATTCAATACAATACTTAATACATAGGTCATAGGTACATACATTACGTCATAAGCAGTTATGCATAGCATAACACACACAGACATAATTTTTGCACATATTTGTTAGCCATTAGCATTTTGCGCAAAGTATAGCGATGTAAAGAAACCTTGTCTCACTTCCCCGCTGTATTTTATCGAAGCAATATAATAGCCCATAGCATAGAACAGTAACCTTAAACCTTACCCTGTACACCCTGACCGTTGACCTCGAATAAATTGACAAGCGGCACGACGACGACAGCTGAAAATAAATCCGGTGACACGACAGACAACAGAGTGAGTTGAGTTTACCGGGAGACAACACGGACAACTGCAAACTGCAATTGGATACGTACAGCTGCCATACGTGAAATATTTACGAGATAATCTTGCCTTAGAATAATAGCTATACAGCTATGAAACGGTGGTGTTAAGAATAAGGTAAGTAAAGGTCGTAATCGTAGGCAGCGTAGTCTAAAAACAGGTGACGTGTCCGGTACAAGGGACGTGGAGGCGCTAAATACGAACAGCTGTAGTAATTGGACCATTGTCAATTCAAAAGTTTTGAAAGTAGGACAGTCAATTGACGACAGGTGACAGGTGACAATCAAGAAGCAGGTTATTCGAGCTTTCTACAAACAACCTTTCATTGACCGAGCCGAAGAGTCATCCGTGATTCTGGCTGTCCGCTGACCCAAGGCACAAGGTAGGTGTCACTTTCCAAATTATATATTTACTGTCGCAGCTGTTAGCTGTCATCGGAGATCTTACTTTATGTAGTCCACGATCCACGACTGTCAACTAAATTGGACGCATTTCCCTTGAGCTTGTGACATTACCACCGCAGGCTTAAGGTCATATGCTGCTATGGTAGACAGACAACATAACCAACGCTATTGTTTGTTTATGTCTGTTTGAATTTCCTGTTGAATGCAATTTGACTTAGTTATCTCTACGCTGTCTGTCTTCTGTAGGTGTACGCTAATGGCAAAATTTTACATGTTACATGGCATGCTGCGCTTCCGTAAAGACGACATAAGACGCAGAATTTTGAAGTTAAATTTATATTTAACATGTAACCTTTAACCTGGTTGGATATTTAATATTTTCAATTTTTCACAATGGTATTCGATCTGGAGCAGTGGCTTACAATGGGAGGCAGTCAAAGTGTTGAAGTCCCGGGCGGAGGAACTGAAGGCTACCATGTACTTCGAGTACAAGAGAATAGTCCTGGTGCTTTGGCGGGTTTGGAGGTAATTGCCAGTACTTAATACTTTTATCGTAATAGGCGTAACAATTTAACTTATTTTACAAAAGTTAACGTGCAAGATTAATCAATTTATTCACAGGCCTTTTTTGACTTCATCGTGGCCCTAAATCAAGTCCGGCTGGATCAAGACAATGACACGCTTAAAGAAATTCTCAAGACGAATGTTGACAAGCCCATTGACATGGTCGTGTATTCTAGCAAGACGCAGATGACTCGATCAGTTCAAATTACACCGTCAGCCAATTGGGGCGGGCAAGGCCTTCTCGGCGTCTCGATTCGCTTCTGTTCCTTTCAAAATGCTGCTGAGAATGTTTGGAGAGTCTTGGACGTGAGTTGAATCGTATAATGCGCGTAATGCATTTATAGAAAGTCATAATCATAATCTGTGACGCAGATTCACGACAATTCTCCGGCTGACCGAGCTGGACTCAAGGAATGGAAAGACTACGTGATTGGAGCAGACTCTGTCTTGCATGAGGCGGAAGATTTCTTCAACCTCGTCGAAGCTCATCAGGGTAAACCACTCAAGTTGTACGTGTACAACATCGACACGGACGAGTGTCGTGACGTGACCATTACTCCGGATCCTGCATGGGGTGGCGAAGGAAGGTAAAATTGTATTTGTAACATTAGTCTGATCTTGCCGGATTGTTGCAAAAACAGCTACTAATGGGAATCCGTGTTAACAGTCTCGGCTGTGGAATTGGTTATGGCTATCTTCACCGAATCCCGCATTACTTGGAACCGGGCGAGGAACCGAAAAAAGGACCACCACTTCCAAAAGATAGAAAAACTTTCTCTTCTGCTCTCGGAATTGACATCCACGCTGGGCCGACTGATCATCCGGCTTCCTGCACGGGTCATCATGATCATGGCCACGATCACGGCGGACATGGACACTCTCACGACCACGGTGGACACGGCCATAGTCATGACCAAGGTGGACACGGCCATAGTCACGATCATGGCGGACATGGACATTCGCACGACGCTCCGCTTCCGCATACACCTGGACCAGTTCCGGTTTCAGTGGAACTCACAGCACCTGGCCTCAACGGCGCTTCTAGTTCCACTTTGACGTCTCCACGGCCTCCGGTGCCTGCTTTCTCTTCGCCGCAACAAACCATCACGACTCCGCTGAGTATTCCAGGAATGCCGCCGATCACGGTCTCTGCAACTGTTGAACCGAATTTGGGCCACGCACATCCACCACATGGCTATGCTCCGCAGTTTGCGGCACCTCCGGCTACGAGTGTCTTCTCGACTCCAGTGGCTCCTGTCCAGAGTCAAGGCCAGGCACAAGGACTCCCGACTATTCCGCCCCAAAGCGGCTACTACCATCATCAACCTCAGTTGCCTCCTACGACCGATCCTTACAATCCACAACAGCTTCCACCTATTCAGAACATTTCTCTGTTCAATCCAGCTGAAAATGCGGCTGTACCGGGCCCGCAACCCGCGGTCCCCTCCGATGGAACCAACTATGTCCGAATGTATGATCCTTCAGCTCATGCTGCTCCCTATCAGCAACCCACCTTGAATTAAGCACAGCTGTGCATTAGGGTAAAAATTATCAAAAGCTTAAAACTTAAAAAATAATCATGAGATTCAATTGGGACATGCCATCTTTAAACTTGAAGAAACTAAACCATCAACAAAATACTAATCAGAGGGTAAAAAATGTTAAATATTACGCCGTATTGTATATTCCGTTAATTATTGTAATTTATGTACTATTTTCAAAATCTCCTGTAAAACTTATGTAATTAAGGTTAACATCAGATACCGGGTAAGATTGTTGGGAAATGAAGTCTAGAAAATCCAAGTATTTATATAATATTAAAAAAATAGAATAATTGAGAAAAGTCTAAAGAATTTCAAAGAGTCCGAATTTACTGTAAGTCTACCGAGGTATTGCGAAATGAAAAATAAGACGATTGTTATTTTAGGTGCAAAAAAAGTAATCGTAGTTTGTGTTTCTTATATTCATTTTAATTACACAACCGTGCATAATGCTTAATTCATATAAACTAGCTTAGGTACATGTGCAATAGCTCAGTGTTTTGTTTTTTGTTTTTAAAAAAAATCCTGAGAACTGAACAAAACAAACCATCGCACAATTAGGCTTAGTTTTAATACTACTTTGAGAAATATGAGCACACTTAAAACAACGCGCCCGGTACATTTTAAAGCTGAGAACTGAAAATATACCAATATTGGTCATATTTTCTAATAATTAACTAAAATATTTAAAGGAAGTACCTTGCAAATTGCAGACAGTCCTCTTGAGCCGTTTAAAGTAACCAAGTTTAAACTAAAATAAGGCGGCTGATGCATATATGCGATCTACAAGCCGTAGATCGTACGTGATACCAACCAATGCCAACAAAGCTCATAAAAATAACTGTAAGGCTAGGCATTCATAACACCCAAACCAATAAAAAATGGCCAATATACAAGCAAGTCGACGTTTAAACCCATGTAATTCAAAATTCCAAAGGTGTAGGCATAAGGTAAGGGTCCGAATTTGAAGTTTTCATGATCATGATGGACTTGAATTGGTGCTACCCCCACGGTATAACATCGTGCCGCTACCGCTGCTGGAGCTGCCATCAGGAAGGAGCAAAGCAGTGGATGACGGAGTGTCTCCTATTCTAGAATTATTTCTATACGATTTGTCCAAATAGCGTCCAATGTTCAACCATGAAATCAAACAAAATAAAACAAAAAGAATGGGAACGTTACTTCAACAAATCAAATCTTAGCCGACACCAATCACCAAGCAAGTACAGGCAATTAAAGCTTTTTAAATTTTTT
Organism: Ceratophysella communis; assembly: GCA_009869905.1. Lineage (NCBI taxonomy): Eukaryota > Metazoa > Arthropoda > Collembola > Poduromorpha > Hypogastruridae > Ceratophysella > Ceratophysella communis. The sequence goes on along the minus strand of VNWX01000323.1, from coordinate 2,445 downwards.
TGCCCAATATTTTTGAAGTTTTGCCCATCTAAAATCCGGCTAAAATGTTGGGGCAATCAAACAGGTTGTCCAAATTCCGATAGGTTACACGACGCATTTAAATCACCCATAAATTCAACAATAAGTGGCTAAACTTCTGCAATAATAGGCAAATACTGACAGCTAAAGCCACTAAACTAAAGCTTTTACGAATTACGATTAGTATATTCCGTAATTTTAATACCCGGACTCTTGAGTATTTGTTCGATTAGTTAGTTTCCAGTCAGAAAAGCATTCAGCATTCAGGTTACGTTTCCAAGCAACAAAAGATTACACGCAAGAGCTGCCATTTATAACCCAGACGTGCACAGATCACCAAAATCGTTGCCACGAAAAATCCCGCAAGGTTAACGTAAAACTGGAAAAATAAAGGATTGGGGTTTCAGGCTGTTTTACAGGAACGAATATTTAAACGAACTGCTCAATTACTAAAAAAAACTAATGTTGTGCTGTATTNACTGGAAAAATAAAGGATTGGGGTTTCAGGCTGTTTTACAGGAACGAATATTTAAACGAACTGCTCAATTACTAAAAAAAACTAATGTTGTGCTGTATTTGTAAACTTTCGTAAGCTATATGTGCGTTGAAGCCTCTGCCTGGCTTGTCTGTTCTAAAGTATTCCTAACCTAACCTATCTTATATTCTAATTTAATCTCTGGTTTGGTTTGAATTTCTAGCGTTATAGCTTAAGTCCCTTCTCCTAAGCTAAGTACTGTTTTATCTTTGTACTATGTCTAAATGGAGATGCATGCGGATGGCTAATCTATTTTTTTGAAAGTCAGAGAGGTCAAAGGTTTCAAGGGTCAGAGGAAAGGTCAAAGTTTGAGTATGAGTATAGTAACCAAGCATGCATCCCCATGGTCTTCGTAGTAGCACAAATTCATATTGGACGTGGTACTGACTGGTTGTTCTTGGGTGACCGTGGAGCACCGCCACTTTCTACGTCTCGTGAAAGGCCCTCAAAATTATCTGTCGCATCCCGGACGGATGAGGCTCGAATTGTAGAGGAACCGGGCAGTAGTTTTGAAACGTAGCGGGCCTGAATAAAAATACAGCTATAAAACATTTGATATCCGGTTTGAATGCATTATGAAAATCAGGAATTAGAAGCTCTACGGTCAAAGAAGCTGTAATAACGCCAATGAGAGCCCCCGCCGTCACGTCACTCCAGTGATGCTTGTTGTCCATAACCCTTGACAGCGCCGTTGAAGTAAGCCAATAGAACGAGAATCACTTGAATCGCGTGTTTCACCAGGCGGAACATACTTCGTCGAGCAACAGGCCATTTCGCTTGAATGTAAATGGCGCAGTAGACCATGGTATAGGCTGAGAATGAGGAGTGGCCTGATGGAAATGACACTCTTGACTCGTTTGCATCATGGTCCGATTTTTCACACACGTAGTCCGTAATGTAGGCATGATTGTATTCTAAAAATATGAAATTGATGTGAAATAACGCGAAATGCTTAAGATTGTATTGCATAACGCATAGAACTTACTCTCACAATTCGTGAAAGTAATATTAGGTGTAATGTAGGTATGATTGTATTCTAAAAATATGAAATTGATGTGAAATAACGCGAAATGCTTAAGATTGTATTGCATAACGCATAGAACTTACTCTCACAATTCGTGAAAGTAATATTAGGCCCACAAACATCGATGAAATTAGGTCGGAGTCTTCCAATAGTATATTTGCCTACATCTGTGATTAGCTGAGACACGGCAACACCAAACAGGAAGTCAACTGCACTTCTGTACAAAAATGTTACCCAGATTGGTAGTGGGCGGCAGAGAAATTGAGCCGAACTTCGACTCCGACGATTTCCAATCACTTCCGTAACTATTATCTGCAGAATTTACCAGAACACAATAACATTAATAACCGTTTTACTGAAATGTTAGAATAGAAATGTTAATTGTAAAGTGTTAATGATGAGTACTACGGGGGGTTCGTTAATATAGCTGCTTGCTTGTATGCGTTAGAGTGTAATGTTTTGTTATCGCCGCTTCGCCAATGAAGATATTATAGCATTTCAATTCAATTTGTTTGAAGCTACAAAATTACAACTCGACACTCGACCATTTACGAAACATGCGAACTTGATCTGAAAATCATCGAAGTACAAGTGCGCGCTCTACGACATCAAAATCAAGCATGTTTCGCTTACGAAGAGTAAATGTCTGTACTTAAAAACTGAAATAGGAATTAAACACGCATGCAATAAATCACTGCGAAATTAAATCAGGGCATAAACTGTTAGTTTGGTGAGTAGCTGTAAAAAAGCGAGAGAGAAATATATAATGGGACGAACCAGGGCAAAAGGAATGGTAAAACCATAAATGTAGAGGTAATAATTCGGAACTGTGGACGGTCTGAAGGGGTAGTGAATCGTTTCATCGTCA
>VNWX01000322.1:0-24348 GCA_009869905.1 Ceratophysella communis | reverse complement strand
AATAAATTACATGCTGCTTTTGTAACAGCGAGTTGTGTCGGCCAGCTTGGCATTACTGCAACCACGAGTATTCTGACTGAGAAGATCAGCTAAATGCTGGCTAAATGAGAAAATCGGCGCGAGCACAAGTTGGCTATTCAGAATAAAGTCTTCACTTAATGTAACCCTACCGTTATGACCCGTATACCCACCATCAAATATTTTATATTCCTTCTCCTCAACCTAAGTCCATCAATGGATTTTAAAGCAATATTAAGGCAACGAGCACAAATTAATTTATATTTCCTGCATGTGCTTGGAATATTAGAACAAGTTCGAGTTATCAGAACTCCTAAATTCCTCCTATGCCATATAATTATTTCAAAAACTACGACTAAGACGCTTAACCCAAGAAGTGATGCCCAGCCCATAAAAATTGACAACATTTTCCAGTCTTTCAATACAAACGCTTTGTCGACCCGCTTGTCTTTCAAAGCTTGTAGACTGGCAGATTTTGTAAGCTGAGTATTGGGATAGTAATACCCATAGTGGTCCATCATTCCACTGATTCCAGTTTCAATAAGAGCCCTTAACGAATCAGCAAACTCCTTGTGTATCTGTCCGTGAAACCAATGGGTCACGGTGAGGGGAACAGCTGTGTCCGGTGCAAAACGACAGTGCACTCCATGCACTTGTTTAATGTTGAAATTCAAGGCCGCCGTCGATGAAGTGTCATCTTCCATCAGTATGGAGCCATTACAGTTTGCAAAAAATCGGAACATTGTGACCATACTGGTCATTACAGCTAATGGATCACTAACCCAGATTGAATCTATCGGAGGCTCTACTATTCCTGTTTCATTATAGATCACCTCAACTTCCTTATATTCATGTGCAAAGCCAGGAATTTTGTAGCCTGCCAATAAAAGCTCTTCCAAATTCCTGTAAATAACAATAGGTGGGGGTACCGTGATCCAGCTCGAAATGACGTTTTCGTAGCCATAATTAAATACAATGCTAGATAGGATAAATATAATTAGCATTTTTCGTTCATTCAAAACTGAGCAATCTTGTCGCAGGAAAATAGCAATTATTGATAGCCATTCACCACGGAGCAAACAAATAAGGAGCAAGTTGATACATCCGATGCCTAGCCAAGTCCAATCGTCAAAGGGAACTGTCCAGAACATAAAGCTGAACGACTTCCGACTCAGGTTTTCTTGACAATAATAAAACCTTTTGTTGGTACGTCTGTTTACTAACTGCGACTTCCGGGCAATGTCAGCGGAGTCATAAAAGCTTTCTCCAAATGAGAACATCGAAAGGGCTGAAATAACAGAGTAATGCTTGGGAATGTAGGACACGAAGTAGTTAAATATCAATGCTTCATTGAGCGAGAAATATTCCACGCTTAAGTTGAACTTGGCTGCGACCGTTTCCAACAGAATATGCTCAGCTACATTTTGCATCAGCTCAAGATTTGGTAATGATTCTTTTGGATAAAGCCACTCATATGGTTCCAAATCTTTCTTGTAAAATTGGTTTTGCGAAAAAAGACTAAACAAAGCCACCAATTTCTCAGCAGATTCTTCTCGGACCTTTCTTGACCGGGCCCTCAGCTCATCTAGACTGGGTAATGGATCTTGAAACTCTAAAAAACGGTAGCGTTTGGAACAGGCTCCGCAGAATAACTGGAACTCCTTAACTTCTGAAGTTTTGGCTGATAAAAAGATATAGACAATATGCGGGTTTGAAGGTAACCTAGCCACGTTTCTTGGAACATCAAGGCAAGGAAAATCTTCCATGAAGATGAGGAAAAAAGTGTTTAGGGCACCGAATACACGTTCCCCGAAAATTGAGTGTATGGACTTTCTCTGGCAAGATGTTGGTCCAACAGTCGTGGTCATAAGAATATTAACCGAACAGGATTCTTTAAAATATTCTGGATATGATAGGTTCATGTTGTAAGCAAATGGTCGAGACCAAAGGCTCCAGCGCAGTAATGGTCCCCTATTGTTCAGTAATATTTTCTCCGTGAGGTCATTTCTGTTTTTTGTTTTCGCTTCAGCTACTTCTTCCAAAACAAGGTTGAAGACACAGTTCTCGTTTTCGCGCGCTTGTAAATTTACAGAATCCGTGACAACGACGATTACAAGAAATACGAAATACGTGTAGATAAAACTTGTAGTCTTCATGTTTAAAACTTTTAGTGGTATCACTGCTCGTGGCTACTCTAGAGCATCAAAATTAGTCAGCTTCGTCACTAGATCCAAATATCAAATTATGCAGCAAGTAGGCGGTTGTGTAAGCTAAGCATTTACTAGATTAGCTGTTCAATAGTTAATGTCGGTTCCATGCTCCATAAGACCTCGAAAATATCACTTTGGTAAATGACACCTTGAACAAACCCCTTGGAGAAAAGACCTTAGCTTTCACCAAAATGCTAAGTCAAATGCTAAGTCTGTTCCTTATGAGTATGAGAAGTCAGCTGGTTCGATTTTTAGTACTAAGACCTAGTAAAATTTCTAATATTTACTCGATGTTAACATTTTAATGTTAAATTCCAGATGCCAAGTACTAGCAAAGCACCCTGTAAAAATACCTTGCTAATTTACATCCTAATGCTAATTGATTACGCAAAATCTACTCTTAGCGCTAAGCCCGGGTGAAATCTATGTAGCGTGTATCATGAAGCATTCAAGCCGCTGGGCATACTTATTTTGGACTTAGGATTAGGATGGTCTACTTTTGACGCGGTCTTTCGATTCGTAAGAATTTTGTCCAACGTGGTACTTCGAGGTCTTTTGGCACTCAACTGTTAATTTGATAAGTGCTACTTGTTGGCGTCAGTTAATATTTTATTTAGAGCATTTAGTTTAGTTAAATTAAGCTTCGGAACAATCCGAAACTTAAACTTATTAAAAGTCAAAGTAAATCGGTAAAATATAAACAAGTGAGGCCGGGAATTTTTATGCCTGATAAAATAGTAGCATAGTAGGCATGCTTCTTTGTCACCTACGTCGCATTGCGGAAAATTTGATTCCAAAATACTGTAATTTCAAAATGTAAACAGAACAACTCCTAAATTGATAATTGTATCATGCTCATGCTAAAGATTCAGAATAAATTCGAGGCCACAAATCTATTTGCCTCAATTTCAGGTTTAAACTTTATACAATATCGAAAGACAGTGTAATGATTTCTTGAAGAGCATTTATTTCAAGATCAGTTTAAAGAGCTCATTAGAGTAATCCAATCAACCGCGTTTCTAGTTTGAATATTAAATCTATTTATTTCTCAAACAACATACAATTGACAAATTCAAGGTAATGAGGCATTATATCGACTCGATGATATCTGAGTTTTCTTGCTAATTGCTGTTAGTACGGGAAAAGCACACCAATTTGCTTATCTAACAAGGTAGTATTAGTAGTCCAGTCTGGTATGTATACCTTGTGAGGATTTGGTGGATATCAAAAAGGTAAATATATGGAATGTTGTATCAGATGTAAAAGTAAGGCAACAAAACTATAAATTCCCAGTTTTCAAGTTTTAAATTTCAATTGCCAACTCAGCCTCAGCTCATGAGGTCATTGATTGCCCAATTTATTTGTACAAAAATTTTAAATTTCTGCCCCGCACGGTTCTGAACTTTATTCAAACCATTTATATTAATTGAATGTGCTAGATTTGGCGCAATGGCGTCATCGGTCAGCTCTCGTTTCTTGCTAAGCATTATCTTGAGTCTCTTCGTGCCGGATGTGGTTCACGGAAGCCTGTTAGCAATTCGAGCCGCTCAAAACGGGTACCTACTCAACCTATGGCCCCATAGTCTTCCAACCGCCCCAATGATGGGAGCTGCACAGTGCAGCTGAGGCCGCTGATCTATGATCTTAGTTCTAAAATCGTTTTGTTTTCAGGGTGGTCCAAACTAAAAATGGAGTTCTTAGTGGAAACTCCATGACCTCTAGAAACGGACTTTCGTATCAAGCTTTCCTTGGAATTCGCTACGGGATCATATCCAGTCGATTTGCGGTATGTAGCCGATTTGAATTTCAAATTGTTTGGGTTTCTGGATTCTTAAGTCTAATCTGTAAACTTAAACTTCAGGTTTCGCTTCCGAATACAGCTTGGGAGAGAATCGAGAATGCCACGGAATTCGGATCCGAGTGTTCTCAGTATGTATATGGAACTACGACGCAAATCGGTTCAGAAGACTGTTTATTTCTCAACGTGTACACACCACAGGTATGCGATAGTGCGTCGTACTTCTAGAAGATTTTTATTAAAATTATTTAAATAATTGTAATTGAATATGCTTTTAATACCGGGGCAAACCTAAAAGATTTCTAAATTTTACAGGTTGACAAGAAACGACGACCAGTTTTGGTATATATTCATGGCGGAGGTAAGATTTCGAAATGCAAAGTATGCTCCGTTTTCGACATCAATTGCTTTTTGGCTCCTATCCTAAGTTAAACTTTTACACAGGTTTAACAAGTGGCAGTGGTAACACGTTCGGTGCTGACTACCTTATGGATGAAGAAGTTGTGCTGGTCACTTTGAACTATAGGCTGGGAATAATCGGTATGCTGCCACTCAGATTCGGATAATTCTTAAGCTGCTAGAAATAAATATTCGTACATGAAGCATTTGCTAATATTTTCATTAGGATTTCTGAACCTGTTAAACGGAGAGGCCACCGGTAACATGGGCTTAAAAGATCAAGTCCTCGCCTTGAAATGGGTACAGGAAAATATCGAAGCTTTTGGGGGCGACCGTTCCAAGGTTACAGTTATTGGAGAAAGTGCTGGGGGAGAGTCTGTCGTCCATCTGGTTTTGTCTCCAATGGCCAAAGGCCTATTTCGAAGCGCTTGGGCCCAGAGTGGATCTGCCTTGGTTCCTTCTGCTTACAAGGACAGTTCTATTCAAACCGCTTTCAAAGCTGGAAGATACTTGGGCTATTTCACGGAGGACGCTACGGAGTTAGTAGAGTTCCTGAAATCAAAGTCAGTGGCGGAACTTCTCGAAGCGCAGTCGGCGTTTGGGGTAAGACAACTTGCATTAGAATTAAGATGGGATTAATTTATTCAGTGCAGCATAAAATTGAAGCTTTACTGAATACCTGTGCAGGAATGGCATGGAGATCCATCGTGTGCATTTCCGCCAACTTTAGAAGTCAAGGATCGGAGTAATCCGGAACCATTTTACCCGGAATCGCCAAGGCACCTAGCTAAACACGGACATTTCAATCGGGTTCCGCTAGTTCTGATTACAAACAAGGAAGAAGGAAGCTTGCTGAAAGCTGCAGGTAAGCTAATAATTTCAAAATCTCTCTTCCTATGAGATTCTAATTAGAATATACCTAATCTGAATGATCTATGTACAATTTACAGGTGTAATAAGAGATACAAAAACGCTGAAGAATTTGAATGTTAACTTCGAGCGAATCGCACCGATCACGCTGTCAATCCGCGATGACCCAGAACTCAAAGGTCGAGACATGGAAGAAATCGCAACGAAAATCCGGAAATTTTATTTCAACAACCAAGAGATCACTTTAAACATGGAAACGGAATTGACGAACCTTTACACAGATGCGAGAATTCTTCATGGCGTACATGAAACAGCCGTTAAATTAGCAAAACACGCTCCGGTTTATACAGCTGTACTTGCGTATAAGAGAAAAGATTATAACCTTTTAGGAATTCCTGAGCTTTTAGGCAAAATTACGACGCATATGGATGATTTGCAATATGTGTTTTCCGGAGCTGCTAATGGTCCCGACATTTCGCTGCCTGAAGATGTGGAGTTTTCAAAGAGTTTCGTGAAAATTATTTCCAGCTTTGCTAAAACCGGGTAAATATTCTTAATATATTCCTAATACCAAATTATCACCACAAAAATTATATGAAAACGATGTTTTATGTATTTCAGTATTCCAGAAGTGAAGTTAGGAGATTCTCCAAAGTGGAACCCCGTGTCAAAGCATGAAGCGAAGACGGGTCAGCTTAATTGCCTTAAACTCGATCTAAAGCCCGAAATTCTCAACAATGCTTTCGGAGACCGGATGCAATTTTGGGATTCAGTCTACAAAAACAAAGATTAACAGGTGGAATTCGCTGTTTTGTTTGGATTGATGATGCACTGGCCACGCTTCTCATCTTATTCTTAGTTATTTTCATTTCTTTGATTGGCTTTGGCTTCGTATTAAATACATTGATTGGATTTTTTCGTAAATATATAATCTTGGTGTTAAAATGTCAGAAAATATTTACTTCGAATTACATTTGAATCTCTAATTTCTGTTTTAAGCTTTAATCTACTCAGTACTGAAGAGCGTACCTTGAAATTATCTGTTTTATTCTACAATATGCTCGACATGCATAATAACGTTTATACCGAGTAGTGGAGTCGCTCGAGTAATCGTAGCATAGTTTAAGATAGAAATATACCTCAATCTAGAATCAACTTAGTATTTATCGATACTATCAGTGTCTCAGGGAACTGACTATTCGTATGCAGGATTCACTTAGTGGTAATTTGATCTATTCGATACGAAAGATAATTAGATGATTAGCTTGTTTTTAGGATGAACGAACTGCAGGCAGTACTAAATTTACGAATTATTCAGGGTTTTTGTGCACCGATGAGATACGAATAATAATTATTCTCATGATAATAATGATGACATTCATTAAAATGTGGAGATTGAAATGCCCTATATGTACAATTAAAACCGAAGAAGCATTGATTAATTTTTTTTAGTGATTTTGAATATGCTTTTATTCAGACTGAAGACTAAATAAAACGACCAAAGTTATTTTACACATGCGCACAAGACAAGAAATGAAATTACAATTAAAATTCATTCAGCATTCTACCTCGCTACATTGCATTTAAAGTTGCTAAAATTTATTTTTGAATGTGCCAATTTTAAATTTTGAGTCCAAGCTGATGTAAACCGCGATCCTAAGCGAAGGCAGTTTATTTGTTAATATTTGGATATTGCTTGATAAGCCAGGCAGTGCATTCCTCGATACTCACTTTCCCGTCCTTATTCGTGTCAGCGTCTTTGACAAAATCTTCGAACGTTTTTCCGCTATAAGTTGACTGCGGCTCGTGCTGAGTTAAGTAAAGAATGGCACTCTGAAATTCATCTTCAGAAATGAAGCCATTGTTATCCGTATCAAAGGACAAAACCAACTCTCGTGCAAATGCTGCAGTGTTATGAACAGTGCGAGCAAGATTTAAATAGAAGTCTTCCTGTAATCTTCCATTGTGGCTTCGAATCAAGAAATCTTGAAATGCTTTATTTTGAGCTGGTGTACGGCGGAAATGGATTCTCTGTTGGTGAGTAGGCATGTCTTCTGCTCCGATGGAATGATCTTTGTAAGTTGGCAATGAGCGGAATACAGTCCGGATTTGCTCGAGCTCTTCTTCTGTAAAGGGCGTTTCCCCAGTGTCACGCCAGTCGAGGTCTAATTCCATTTTAACCAAGTTAACTGCAATTTTCAATATAAAATAAAATATTTAAGCCCGCGGATTAAGGGATAAGGTATCAGTTTTGTATCGAATTATCCAGATTCGTCGACTTTGATTATACTGTAGTTCATGATTTTTAAGTTTTCGAATTATTCAAAACTTACGTGGAGCGACTTGAGGTGATGAAGATGAGTAGTAGTTTAAGAAAAAGGTTACCTGTTTCAGGAGATCTACAGGCAACTATTGAACGCTTTGAAGTTGGGTCTAGTCCTTTGCGTCCATATTCAGGCTTCGGCAAGGAGATATATTAAATCAAATTTCTCGCTAATTAGTTCAATTTATTAGAGTTTATAAGATACCTGCGGAGAGGGTTTAAATTAATTATTGAAGATACGAAATGACTTCTTGATTGCTGTGTGTCAGTACTCATTACGTATAAATTCAATGCGGTTCCGAATAATTAACGAATGATATTATGCTGTACCGCACGCTCTCGCTCTATCATCGCCAATTGTAAATGTCACCGAAATGTGATTATGCGTCCTAACATAAATGGCTGTGATAAATATAAAGCCAATCAGCAAACAGCACAATTGTGTAATTATAGCTGCACAGGGATTCATGTATGTATTAGTTTTTGATTACAAGGCAGCGTGCTTCAGTGAAGCTAGTTTAAGTAGTTGTATTTTATCATTTTGTAACCACTGTGGTTACGAGCTCATTATGTTAGTTAAATCACATGATGATTTAAAAAAACTTTTATTTCACATCTAGCTATCCTTCTAGCCAATCAAAGACCAAAGAACAAAACTATTTACAATGACAATATTGTGCTCAGCTCATTTTCCGAACAGAGCTTTAGTTCTAATCGTATGTACCAGGAGCATATGTAATTCACAGAAACTAAGCTCTGTTTCTGTAGATGTAATCCCAAAATCCCATGCGAGCTTCGAATGGGTTAACGAGAACTTCGGGATTGAGATTGAGCTTGAGCCAGTTGAGCTGAGCCGTCTGAGATTCGTACTTTGAAACTGGTCTCCAAGTTGGTGACTTTCCAAGTCTTACTTCTGGAATCCTGGAAATATCGACCAATACACAGGTTCAGCTTTAGAAAATGCGATCTCTTAATTTATCTGATAGCGTGTAAACTTTTGGCGTAGCTACCCGGTTTTAGCGAAGCTGGCAATAATTTTTAACAAAGCCCTTTGAAAATTTAATATCATCCGGCAGCGAAATATCAGGACCAAGAGCAGCACCGGAATACACATATTGCAGGTCGTCCAGATGTGTCGTAATTTTACCCAAAAGCTCAGGAATTCCGAGAATGCTGTAGTCTTTTCTTTTATGCGTCATCACAGCGGTGTACACCGGAGCGTACTTCGATAGCTTGACCGCTGTTTCGTGAACTCCATGAAGAATGCGGGCGTCTGTGTAGAGGTCTGTCAACTCTTTTTCCTTGCTCAAGGTGATCTCTTGGTTGTTAAAGTAAAACTTTCGAATTTGCTTCGCGATTTCTTCCGCATTTCGTCCTTTGAGTGAAGGGTCATCCCGGGTTCCCAGCGTTATCGGCGCGACTCGCTCAAAGTTAACATTGAGGTCTTTCAGCATTTTCGGGTCTCTGATTAAAGCTGTCGATTTAATTTGAATAAATTAGGACTTTTAAATTGAAATTCAAATTTAAAATCGAAAATTTTAAAGCTCTGTTCATACTTGCAGCTTTTAGCAAGCTTCCTTCCTCTTTGTTTGTAATCAAAACTAGCGGAACCCGATTAAAACGTCCAGATCTTGCGAGGTTCCTTGGTGTATCTGGGTAAAATGGTTCAGGATTACTCTCGTCACTAACTTCCAGAGTGACTGGAAACGCACCGGACGGATCCCCGTTCCATTCCTGAGAAAAATATACCCGAGTTCAGGTAAGCTAATTCAGTGCACGGATTAGACAAATAAAATTACACTCACCGCAAATGCTCCTTGCGCTTCAAGCAATTCTGCTTCCGATTTCGTTTTCAAGAACTCTGCCAATTCCTTTACACTCTCCGTGAAAAGACCCAAATATCTTCCAGCCTTAAATGCGGTTTCAATTGAGCTGTCTTTGTAGGTTGAGGGAACTAAGGCAGATCCGCTCTGGGCCCAGGCGCTACGAAACAGGCCTTTGGCTAACGGCGAAAGTATCAAATGGACGACTGACTCTCCGCCAGCGCTTTCTCCAATAATTGTGACTTTCTTTGGATCACCGCCGAAAGCCCCGATATTTTGTTGCACCCACTTCAAGGCCAGAACTTGATCCTTTAAACCCATGTTACCTGTAGCATCTTCGTTTAACAGGTTCAGAAATCCTACAACAAATAATATTAGCAGGGGCAGCAAAGACTTTGAATATCATATTTTGAAATACAAAGCTTGAAGGTCAGCATACCAAATATTCCTAATCTATAGTTCAAAGTCACGAATACAACGTCTTCATCAATAAGGTAGTTCGCACCAAATGTGTTACCACTGCCACTGGTCAGCCCTAGTTAATATGAATTCCAGTTAGTCCTCACAGAAATACATGATATCGAAGTCGAAGAATATTTTGAGTTCCTATACTCTTACCTCCGCCATGAAAGTATACCAACACTGCTCGCTTCTTGTTGTCAGCCTGTAAAATTTAAAATTTTGGACTTTAGAAATTGGCTTGGCTTCGGAATTCGTGATTTAAATTGGAAATGCAGATTTGAGCTTGAACCACTTGCCTTGGGCGTGTAAACATTTAAAAATAAACAGTCTTCAGTTCCAGTTTGCGTCGTGGTTCCAAATACATATTGAGAGCACTCGGATCCAAATTCGGTGGCATTTTGAACTTCCTCCCATCCTGAGCTGGGGACGGCAACCTAAAATAAATTATTTTAATAAATTCAGGAACCGTACTGTAGTGGTAAAATGCTTTTGCTGTCCCACATTGAATTCCATAAATGACAATTTACCGCGAATCGACAGGGTATCGTCCCATAGCGAATTCCAAGAAAACCTTTATAAGAGAGTCCATTTCTAGAAGTCAAGGATTTTCCTCTAAGAACTCCATTTTCGATTTGGACTAAGTCAGCGTCCTTTAAAACGTCGGCATCAGTCTTGACAGCACTGACAGGAGCCGGTAAAGAGCTTTTTTGTGTGCCGCCTGGAATTAAAAAAAAACGGGTTAATTAACTGAAAAGGAGTGGCGGCGGGTGGCCGCTGCGTTGTGTCACTATGCATCCCCTAATTTGAGTGCATAATTTATAGCCTATGTTCAGCCCGAACCCAAACTATATGTACTACACTCGAATCACTCACCTGTGACCTCTGCACGCTCCGACTTGCTTTGAATATTCGCTTGTGACTGGGGCAACTCGGAACCGGAACTCCTTATTCTATTCCCATTGGCTACAGGATATTCATTTCGATATCCTCCAGAGTAAGCCGGGATTATTGGCAAGCTCTTGGCTGCTCTTCGTTCTCCCATTCGAAATCCATTTTCTCTTCTGGGACCATAATATGTGGCGCCGTACCCAAGGTCTCTGGCCCTTGCGCCTGCAAAGCGGCAAATTGAATAAAACATGGATTTACCAATATTGATTGCTATTAAATTTCTCTTAAACTTCCAAATCACATCTCGGATAAAAAGCGTTAAGATGATTGAGTGGAACTAGTAAAAATTTCAAAAAAGGGTTAAAATTCGCCGAATTAATTGCGAGACACAATTCATACCTGGATTCCACGGAAGCAGTAACTGGTTGGATTTGAATGCAAGGGCTGAATCCAAACTGAAGACAGCTACTAAAACTGCTCCCAACAGCAAACAAATACTACTGGATTTTAGCAACATTTTTATTTTTATAGTAAATTCAGCGATTTGATACTGTGTTGTTGCTTAGGACGCGGAATAGGATTTAATGGCCTTCCGTTGGAGCTTCAGAAACTGCGTACTTTATAACAAACTAAGCCAGGCTAGCAATGATCTGAAAAAATACTCGAACTTTCAATGTGGGGTTAAATAATAACGCCCATATTCCACGTACCCTTATTAAAAGCCCCGGCTTTTGATTAAAAATCCCATTCACCCTTTATACGTATGTACATGCACATTGCACATCCAGGTAGTTTAGGTAGGTTATAATTCGGCTAAAGAGTTACCACTACACTTTCAATCTGAGTTCCTTTAAAACTGTATTACAAGACTGACTCGGCGGAAACGCGGAGGCAATGCAAGAACTTAAGCACAGAGTATGCGTGTCATCCCCGTGAGACAGCTACTCAAAGTGATTAAACTGAAGACTTACTGATAACACAGATTTGAAGATAGGATAGTGACATACTCGTAATTTAGAGATGTTAATGGTAAATGTATGAATTAGGGAATTAGATGTTATCTTTACGTTTTTCAAAACACATCGGGAGTCTGCATTGTTTCTTAACACCATTAGCTGTTGAATCAGTTATCTCGAGTATTACACAAGCGCATAATATTGCAGTTAGGCTTCCTTGATTCTTCGGGTTATATAGCAGCCAGTACATCAGCTAGCACGAGGTCTTCCGACCAAAATTTGATCTTGTAATTGGGCCTTAAATAAAGTTTCTTCTCTCAATCACAATGCATACTCATTTGCATACGTACAAAATTTCTAAGAGACCCAGGACTAGAAGAGCAGGTGGAATTCGTTTAATTCAGGACCCAGGTAGCTAGTTCACTGTTTCATAAATTTTTTATTTGTATGGAAATGAAATACGTCCAATATATACAGCAGTTGTATTAGAGTTTTAGTCACGTTGCAATTTGACGGAAGTTGTGAGGACCTTTCTGATAGCACTCCTACTACAATTTTTTCCCCGACTCCAGTGTAATTAGCGGGGTTGATTGACCTAATCGATACCAGACCAAAATGTAACAATTGAGCACCGCGTGATAATTTCAATATTTGCTTTCGAGGTGTACTTCCGATAATTCTCCTGTGAATCCATTATTGTTTGCTTCATTTATGCTAAATTCCGACTTTGGTGAGCTGCAACCTTCTCGACTATCAAATGAAAATGCAGGCATGGACGTTATTTTAATACTTACGATGTTACGATAAATGAAAAGCATGTAATGTCAAAACTGAAGCTCAAAATAAGCTTAAAGTATTTCAATAACATCAACAACATGTCATTTATTGCAACTGGCCTGATACTGTTTAACTATTCAAAAAGTAAGCAGGCAAATCGCATAGGTTTACTGCCTGTTTTGGTAGATAGCATCCCAAAAGCCCATGCGATCTTCGAATGGGTTAACCAGAACTTCTGGCTGCAGGTCGAGCTTGAGCCAATTCAGTTTCGCCGTCTCTGATTCATGTTTTGAAACAGGGTTCCACGTAGGTGAATCTCCTAGCGTAACTTTCGGAACACTGAGACATAAAATAAGACGGTTTTAAAATACCTCCTTTATGATTGTTTCGAAAATTTTCAAGGTTGTCGTAATTACCCTGTTTTAGCGAAGCTTGCAATAATCTTGACAAAGCCCTTGGAAAATTCCACATCTTCTAGTTGCGAAATGTCCGGGCCATTAGCCGCGCCGGCAAAGACATATTGCAGATCATCCATATGCGTAGTACTTTTCCCCAAAAGTTCCGGAATTCCTTGCATGCTGTAATCCTTTCTTCTGTGCATCATCACGGCTGTGTACACAGGCGCGTGCTTCGACAATTCCACCGCAGTTTCATGGACTCCGTGCAGAACACGGATATCCGTGAAAAGGTTCGTCAACGCGGTTTCATCGCTCAGAGTGATCTCTTGATTGTTGAAGTAAAACTTTCGAATTTTCTTTGCGATTGCTTCCATGTCTCGACCTTTCAGAGCGGAGTCGTACTTGTATCCCAGCGTAATCGGTGCAACTCGCTCGAAGTTGACATTCAAATCCTTCAACATTTCCGGATTTCTGATTAAACCTGTAAATTGTAATTAATAGTGCCTTATATTTAAAGGTTCCAAATTACGAGAGACATTTTGAAACTCGGTTTTACTGGCAGCTTTGAGCAAGCTTCCTTCTTCTTTGTTTGTAATCAGAACTAGTGGAACCCGACTGAAACGCCCAGATTTAGCCAAGTTTCTTGGTGTTTCCGGGTAAAATGGTTCAGGATTAAATTCGTCAGTGGTTTCTAAGGTTGCCGGAAATGCGCCAGAAGGATCCCCATGCCATTCCTGTAAATATGCACCAACCCGCGTTCAGTAAAGCATCTTCAGAAAGTACTACGAGATCAAATTTTAGTAGACGCGTGTGCTTATTGCGGTTGGAACTTGGAACTCACCCCAAACGCGGACTGCGCTTCGAGAAGTTCTATTATTGACTTGGATTTAAGGAATGCAGCCAATTCCGTAGCACTCTCCGTGAAACAACCCAGATATCTTCCAACTTTGAAAGCAGTTTCAATTGAACTGTCCTTGTAAGTAGATGGAACCAAGGCAGCTCCACTCTGGGCCCAAGCGCCACCAAACAGCCCTTTGGCCAACGGAGACAGGACCAAGTGGACAACAGACTCTCCACCAGCACTTTCTCCAATAATTGTAACTTCGTTTGGGTCACCGCCAAAAGCCTCAATATTTTCCTGTACCCATTTCAAGGCTAGAACCTGGTCTTTCAGGCCCATGTTTCCAGTAGCCTCCGCGTTTAATAAATTCAGAAATCCTAACACAAATATAAGCCAGTTCTTTAGTTCTGAATTTTTAGTTTAAAAAGCAAGTACGTATCCGAATCGCAGCATACCAAATATTCCGAGTCGGTAGTTCAAAGTGACCAGCAGAACGTCTTCATCAATCAGGTAGTTTGCTCCAAACATGTTTCCACTGCCACTTGTCAAACCTACGTGAAAAATTGACGTTCAGAGCTCCTAGAAAATCCTGATAATTCGAAATCGAATATTCAGTTTGTAATTTGGTGTTTTACCTCCGCCATGCATGTAAACCAATACTGGTCGCTTTTTGTCGTCAGCCTAAGAAATTGTCATGAAATGAGTTTTGTTTAATTTGACGCTTCAGAAGTGTCTCGTAATTCAGGGACTTACTTGTGGCGTGTACACATTTAAAAATAAACTGTCTTCAGTGCCAGTTTGCGTTGTGGTTCCATAAACATACTGACAACACTCGGAGCCAAACTCCGTGGCATCTTTAGTTCCTTCCCATGCGGACGTGGGCAGCGAAACCTGATACAAATTTTATTTTTAGGCTCATAAGGGAAATACTTTTCTAGAGACCAGAGAGATGCATATTTTTTAGAAAATCTTTTTAATGCTCTTAACGCATATACACGGTAATTTACCGCAAATCGACTGGGTACAGTTCCATAGCGAATTCCCAGAAACGCTTGATACGAAAGTCCGTTTCTTGAAGTCATGGATTTTCCTCTAAGGACTCCATTCTTAGTTTGGGCTAAAACTGCGGCCATTGTGTGGATACGGCAACGATCTGAGGTAAGCTGAGACGATTGAGCAAATAAGATACCTTGTAAGTAACTCCTGGAAGATTTTATATTTATATATTGTCGATTAAACGAGCAATGGCGAATGAGCGAGATATCTCAATTTGAATCATTAACTTAGATATTGACAAGATAGCTGTGAACGCAAGCAAAACTGGTTTACGAGATGACCTGAACTTCGTGCTCGTCCTACTACTCGAAATTTTTATTGTTGACATTGAGAAACTGGATGCTTCAACTCAAAAGTAATGTTATTTAAACAGTAAACAAAGCTGAAACCCTTATTTGCATTCCCAGTATAGATATTTTCTTAATCGAAGGAAATTATTCCTTTCGGTGTTACGTTATTGGATCGGATTGAAATCGTAAACAACTGCATCATGCAAACAGTTATCGGCTATCGAAGCGAACAAACAAATCGATGCATAAGAAGTTACAAGTCTCCAGTGCTCTTCTATTCTAAGTAGATGATTCAGTTAAGGTGTAGAAATAGAACTCAACAGATATTCTGTACCAATTTGTTATTACGTGGAAGCCTGAATAAAGGAGTGTATATATACTCAACTTACTGTAAGACTCTAGCGGGAGCTGGGACGCGATGAATCTTTGGAAGTCGAACGCAGAAAAGTTGAAGAGATCCAATTGTTCTAGTTCAAGCTATTTTATATTTCGTTGTATGACGCAATTTGTGATATATTATATCAAGTTAACCACTAATTAAGTTAATCAACAAACAGCTTAAGGCTTACATATAATTTATTCCCTACTTGGATTATATTACTATAAATTAGATCAGAAGAATCAGCTCTAAAATTATCTTGCTGTCTGCTACGTGTAAGCTTTGATCTAATATTTATATTTGCCAAGCTATTTAACTTACTTATACACTTAGGCTATTGGTATACAATTATTCAACCAAGTTTAATTAGACTATCAAAACGTGCTAGTCATCGATGGAGCTGAAAATCACAGCCGTTATCCAATATGTGCTTTAAACTTCTAAAACCGGTATCAAGCTTGTGGTTTCTATTTTGATCAAACACTTGCCTTATCTAATAATGGACATAGAATCTGGCTTGAGGCCACGCAGCACCTTAAATTAAAATACATAATATGTAAGATTAAACAATACTCTAGGAGGTCATATAAATTAAAATTATCATATATTTACATATATATAAATTTCCATTGCATTGATTCGTCAATCGTTTTCATGACTCAAATTTCTTCACGAATCGGAAACTAACAAAATGAGCCCTTGCCTTATTAAACACGAATGAAAATATAAGTGTGATCCATGCTAGACATAATTTAACTTTACTGATTAAAAAATTTAGAAAATTTAACATCGAATATTTTTTAGGAGATTTTGCTCGAATCCGATGAACGACCTTTTCGATCAAGTAGACAAAAAATGTAGCTCCAAGCAAAGTAACCCAACCAATAAATATTGACAAAATTTTTATGTCGAAGATATTGAAAGGAATATTCTGGAGGATTTGTGCGCCCCGTTTTTGACGAACAAAGTTTTTGACACTCAAACTATTTATGGTATACGTGAATTTAGTGTGCATTGCTAGTAGTCCAGCCTGACCCAGTTGTCGGAGCGCTCGGCCTAATTCCTGTTTCAAATCTCCAAAGAAAAAGTAATTCTCATTTCCAAACACTTCAAAGTCCTTTGTAGAATGGCATTTTATATTTGGAAAGCGAAGTTCTATTAAAGGAACGTGATTTTTTATCTCGACGTCCCGATTTAATGCAGTAGTATTACAGTGGACCATTGAGTGGACTACTTGAAGTAGGCTGTAATACCGACTGTCACTAATAATTTGTGATTTAAAAGATTCTGATATGTTCTCACGACTGAAAATTTTGTTTAAATAATGATCTACTTTTGTATAGCCAATAATTAAGTATCCCGCTTGAAGAAGTTCAGTTAGGGTTCTGAATATTTTTAGGCGAGGATTCGCTACTAAAAAACTGGACACGACGCCTTCATAGCCGTATGTAAATACGATTGTAGCCAATATGAAAATGATAACTAATTTGTTCTTTTCAAGTACTGTGCAGGACTGTCTCATAAGAATAGAATATATTTGAAACCAATGTCCATGCAGTTGGATTGTCAGAACAAGACTCGAAATTCCAAGGTAAAGCCATGACCAGAAGTCTAATGGAACTGTCCAGAATAGGGCATTAAAATGTTCTCTTTCCTGAGACTTGGTACAGTACCAGAATCGTTGTGAAATCATTTGCACCGTTTGACGGTAATAGAGAGCCGTGGAGTTAAATCTCAAATCCGTAATTCTATCAATTGAGAACAAAGCAACTACTGCTATTGCAGAAAAGTGTTTCGGAGTGTAGGTATGAAGAAAACCTAGGTCTGACGCCTCCGAAACCGTGAAGAATTCCAGAGTGACATTGCAAGCTGCTGCAATGTTTTCCATAGCAATCATATATATATCGCAGGACACTATATGAGGCTGTGTTCCTGGGCGATTTTTATACAGAAACAAGCAGGGGCTTATAGGGTAATCTTGTGCTTTTCTGTTAAAACTCCCGGATATCATTGCAACGACAGGGATCATAGTTGAGTTTCGGATTTGAGCCAAGAATATCTTCATTTCATGAATATTTCCTGAGTCCAGCTTGAGTGGCAGCGGCGTCAGAGTGGTTTTGCGATAGCAGCGACGGCAGTAGACAAATGCACGTGAGCGTCGAAAAACGTTATTTACGTTGCTTGTTTTGATAAGGAGGGCATCAAGTAGGTGTGCGTGCACGAAGAGATTGCCAGTATTCGCGTGGCTACTACAATTTAGATTCTCGTCGACTACCATAATGAGAGTGTTAACCGTGCTAAAGATGCGTGATAGAAAGATTGTGCTGACTTGCCGACTGAAACACTTTCCAACGGAAAGAACGATATTAACCGAGCAAGGTTCACCGAAATAGTGCGGCTTCTCTAAAGACATTTCACCAAATACTTGAAACTTTGTTCGTTGTGCAACAGACTCAAGTTGGAATACAGTCCAACGCATAACACCACTACTATGAACCAGAATTTGCTCCGTGACATCCCAGGCGTATGTATTTGACCTTTCGTCAAACTGCGCCAAATTGAAGACACAGTTTTCGTACCCAGATGCATTAAAGGGGATTTCAATAGTTTTATGTGCCAGAAATAACTGGATTAGAATGTAAATTTTAAGTAAATTCATTTTGAAATATTTGTAATTCCAGGAATATATGAATAGCTTACAGCAGTTTGTGTGTAGTCTGGAATAAGTGGATATAAGTTAGGAATTGACTTTGCATAGTCTGAAGAACACTCACAAGGGAATAAAACAGTCAAGTTTGGACAACGTATAGATCGGGAACAGTAAACCACTGATTTAGCTAACATCTTTTTAAATATTTAGGAATACCTACAGAGTCACCAATGCTTGCCATTCGCGTGACAAGAACTAGACAATGCATATTTTAAATGGAGTGGATATTTAGGAATGCAAAACTTAGGCTAGTGTCTCAAGTGAAGTTGTCAATTTTTAAAGAAAATTCAAGGTCAATATATCCAAAGGCTCATGTGAGCCGCAGTATTTTATTTTGTTGATAGTCAGGGCTTTCGATAAAGTGTGTCATCTAAAGGACCCTATTGAAGAGAATTTACCGTTTTGACAGGCTTAACTATACAGTTAAATATATAAAACATTCCAAGTGAGTGATGGTTTTCATTCCAATTGACAATCGAAATTTATTTGAAATATAAAAAACCTAAATGAGAAATTCTTACCCGTTGAAATTAAAGTTAGATAGCAGGGATGAAATTGGGCACTGAAGATCGCATATCGACAGTAAGCGTCGCTTTTTTTAAAAGTCGAGAAATATTTCAACAACCCCAACTGTCTATTAGAGCCAGTACCATAGTTATAAAGTGCCTCTAAATTTCAAATCAGTTGATCACCAAGAAATTGATCAGTCTATTTAAAATAATGTGAAATCTAACATTTATTTTATTATTGAATAAAATTGATAATAAATCAAGATTGAAAACGTTGAACGATTGTTAAGTATATTGAGAGCTAAAAATCTGGGTATTTGTTTGTCAAAGAATTTGTTGTTCAATATGTAGATCATATCGTTTTTCCTCTCGATAGAAGAATTGAAAAAAGTCAGGCGTACATGAACATAAGAAACAAAAGTGGAAAAACCTTGACACGCCTCCATAAACTACGGTAAAATTTCTTGACCAACGATACTGTAAATAGAAGTATCAACAAAACTAGACCGACACGAATTTGCCAGCTAGCTAGATAGAATCTACGTTTCGGCAGTAAACAGTTTAAATTTTAATCCTACGAAGGAAAGGCTGCCTCAGCTTTTCATGGTTCTGCGACAGTTGGGCAGATGGCAAAATTCCGTAGCAAAACCTAGCCGTGCGGGGGCTAGACTGTACAGACGGCGAAATCAGTGCAGACGGACGTTTGCCTAACCTAACCTTACTAATTATAAAGTCACATTCATGTATGTGAATCACTAGTAAACAATTAGGCTGGATATGGATCCGCGCAATTGTCGCCCGCCCAATTGTCGCCGTACGGCTTTTCATTATGTCATTTACGCAATTACTTTCGCTGGTAAATAGATTATTCCATAAACAGCGTCATATTTTTAAAAGAGGCTATGGCTCCGAAATAGTAACAGCTTTTGTCTAAACAAAAGCAGTACCTACACTAGTAACCGAATGTGGTGCAGCAGATAGAACAAAAAAGTTCCTGGAGTGGGTACACATTACACATCTTATTAAATCTGACTTTTCAATTGACAGAGAAGTTATAATGATTACTAACGGAATGCTCAGAGCTCTAGCCCGTTTTTGCAACGTCGGAAATTACCTGCTTATACTACCATTTAAAATGAAAATAACTCCAGAATTCAAAGCTACCCAAGTCAACTCGTTGAATTGTCACTTCATTAACCCAATTAGTATTTCTGGCTCAGTTCTCGTAGTTCTACGTTTGTCTTACGAGCTTTTGAAATCGCCAGCGATTACACAGAACAATATATTAATGATGTCGTGTCTTATTGCGTTCGTCTCGACGGTGTTTGAGCAAACCAAGTGGTACTTAAAAAGTACAACATTCGTCACGATGATCAATGCTGTGATCAAACATAATAAAAGGCAGGGTAGGTGAAACTTTAAAAGGTTAATCGTACATAGTAGGCAGCAGTCAGATATATGTACAAATAATTGGTAATTATATTGTTTTAAGGGCTTGCACATGAAGTTTCACTTGAGAAAAATGATTCAATGTCCAAATTTTTCGAAATGGTTTGTGTCGGATTAGAGATTTTCTGTTTAGTTGTACCTGCTGGCTAAATGTCGATGGTGTATAACGGCGTTCCAGTTCTACCGATCCGTTGCACATTCGAATATTTTAAATGCACTGGAAGCTGTTACAATTAGCCTTTGTTTGATCCCCGGGTTCGTCTGGATCTCAGTTCTATCGTGCTTTCAATTTGCATACGTTTATGGTACAGCCAGATGGATGACTCTTCTTTGGTAAGTCTAAAAGCTAAGTTATTTTAAAAATCTGAATATTATGTACTAGGTATATACTATTTATTTAACTAGGTGGAAGCGAAA
Organism: Ceratophysella communis; assembly: GCA_009869905.1. NCBI lineage: Eukaryota > Metazoa > Arthropoda > Collembola > Poduromorpha > Hypogastruridae > Ceratophysella > Ceratophysella communis. Next base: position 3,775 of record VNWX01000322.1, on the reverse strand, counting down.
TCAAAACTTTGACTGCAAGCTTGTTTACAGAAGGATTTACACCGCATCGCAAATATTGAACATTTGGCTAAGCGAGTTTTTTGGACCTGATATTGCTTTGGGCTACTACGTTAATCTATTATTAATTATTTCAGTAGCGTTCTTTCTTCTTAAATACTATTCAGTTCTTAATATATTTCTAATCTTTTTCTTTGTAAAGGCACTTTTTAGTCTAACCGTTACATTTACATCAATTTTTCAATCAATTCTTAAGCTTCGAGTAACCTCAGAAGAATACTATGCTTCTAATCTTCGACATGAGTTGCAAGCACGAAGACTGTCGGATGTCTTGTACTGGAAATCTTGTCGGCCACTAAAATTTAGTGTCGCGGATCATTTTACAATTGAAGATCGTGATTTTTGCTTGAAAGTATTCGGAACTATTGTCCTGGAATCGGTCATAAATCTGCTACTTTTGGCTAGATAAATTCGGCTGATCTAAACAACTCACAGTCATGTAAATTATATAACAGGAGACGACCCCTAGAACAGGAGAATATGCTTAACCTAAAATCTTGTTAAATATTTAGGGATACTAGACAGCAAATATATTCTCTTAGCCTCGAGAACCACGCCTCATTTTTGCCTGGATTCAGCTAAATTATTCAGAAATGATTAAAAAAAATTTAATCAAAAAAGCCGCTGCGCTGCTAGCCTACCTGCTGAGAACTACCACGGTATCCTATATCGTGGTACTACCAATTAGCGAAATAATTTGTTGTGCAAACACAGACCACATTTATTCTGAAGAAGCATTGAAATAAGAGTAACCTCAGATAAGCTGCTGCTGTTGTAATTTTTAGCGATCATAGAATGTTTTCCAAATATACAAATTCCAGACTAGCCATGAGTACAAAATGCCACAAATTATCAAATCAATAGGTCACCAACAGATTGATAAGTCCATTTAAAATAATATCCTGTGAAATTGTCGGAAAACTATTTTTCGTAACTCTGAAACTGTTACCAACCACAATTGTCAATGGCGGAGAGGCAGCAATCATTATTCGAAATTCCTTCCTTAACGTAGAAGTTTTTGCCATCTTCAGTAATTCTTTCGAAGACTCTGTCAGACTTGCTCCAAATTCATATGCAGCTTTTAGACAGAAGTAACCGATTCCACTGAGCATTAACGACAGGACTTTCAATGAAAATTGAATCCGCACGAATTGCAGAGTATAATGTTATAATTATGAGCAGTTCTGCTGCTACTGTAATTACTGGAAGAAATATGTGGAATACTTGCATGGACCAAATATGCACAATTAAAGCCGCTCGATAGTGAATAATGACGAGTCTTTTCGCTGAATGATTCCGAATGTTGTTGCGCCTAAATCAATACAAAACTTCAGTTGAAAAGTCTGTATTAACCTTGTATATAACCGTGTAATTTACCATATTATTTTCAGTGACAGCATCCATTGGGTGAGTGAGGTTACGTACATAAGGGTGGTCAAAATCGGTGGAATCACAGATACATAGCAGATAAATGCGATAGCTTGAACCACGATCAAAGCAATAAATAACGTGATAACCTCGTTGATTTGAATGGGAGACATGCATTCCAGTGTGAAAACAAGATGGTTGACCAAAAGCGATTCTTCAGAGTAATACAAAATAACTGCTGTTGGACAGGCAATTATTAGTGAAAACACTCCGATTGCAAAAAGAGCACTGGTGAGAAGCTCAATTCCGTCAGGGTCGTCTTTGCTTCTGCCCGATAATTTAACTGCAATTTAAAACTTACATTTAACATTCAGTTATCATAATGACAATATATACGTATTTTTAATTTTAACGCTAGCCGAAATGTATATCTGCTCGTTAACTTACGCATTTGAATATCAAAGTTTAATATTGTATTGAAATTGTAATAAATTTCTTCAAAATTTAGAAAGTATGTTATTTGAGACATGATAGAAAGATAGATTATGAATAATAAAATGAGACACAGGAACTTGTCGAGATCATAGGATGGGATGAAGCCCAAAACAACGAAATGTAGGTATACCAAGGTCAATATTTGTCCTGCTAAGTAGAACACTTGAAGTAAGCTATCGAATCGGAAGCTTAGCTTAGAGAAATATGGAACACTTAACCAACTACCATCTTTCAAGCTGAATATGCGCTTTTTAGAATCAAATGTGGCTGGAAATGTTCCGATGAAGTTAGCGACCCAAATTGACCTTGCGTAGGGGAGAAACGACCGATCGGACACCATGCCGCAAATATTAGGCCGGGAATATTACTGAAATATGTCGTTAATGTACCAACTAACTTCTTAGTCTCCGCTAAACTGTGAATGAGATACCTACTTCAATTGCCTTGTGTATTTTTAGTTGAGCTGAATATCCCGTTCTTTTAATATTTTATTTATAGGAACCGAAACTCAAGAAACTAATAAATATGCAATCAGAAACGAGACGTTATATCAGCTTAACTTTATTTTAGTTATTAAGAATCGGAATCGCATTATAATTGTATTGCAATTCAAGAAGTACTATTTAGCAGGAAAGTCCTGACTAACGCAGCTCAAAGTATTCCTTCAATCGATGTTTTTAAACGGAAATTATGAGTATTTAATATACTTCAGGTCAAAGTACAGTGACTGAGCGGATAATCACATTTTATTTATAGCTGTTCAAAAAATCTGTTATAAAGTCTATAAAATATTCTTTACGTCATACAGTGGACCTATGCTAATCCTCATTGAAACGTGGATATTAAGATCCCAGATGAAAACAATTGGTGCAATACGGTGCAAAAAACAGCACCGTGCCTGGTTTTCCTTAGATAGACCGCGTTCGTGTTAGTATACGTTTTAGCGCAATGAATCTGCATCTCCATGAATTAAACAAAATATTTCTTAAGGACTGACCATTTCCATATACCATTTGACTTTACCGCGACAGAACAGTTTTCAGTTATAGTTCCAAATCCAAAGTGCAAAATTATTGCTTGTATCAAGTAGTGAAAGCATTTAACTTGCAGCACACTATATTCAGCCAGCTAATTCATCAAAAGCGTAAATCGTAGCGATTGAGTTATGCTCGGAGCCCAAATAATATTCAAATTGGGCCGTACTCACTTTAATATATGCTTCGCAAAAATTTAAATAAAATTAGAACTACAGATTAAAGTTTATACTCTATGATTTATAAGCCAAATTTAAGAAGTTAATGAGTAGAACTTAGCTTCTTTTAGGTGTTTCTGGATATAAAAAAAACTACGGCTTTCAAAGTTGGTAATTCTTATTTCTTAAAAAATGTGACAGTAAATAAATTTTATGAAATTCTGTAATAACGTGCAAAACAAAAACCTATTGTGTGAAAGTTAGCGAAATATACTTGGCTTAACATAAAAGAGCATACTAGTTTTCATATTAGTTAGCATCGATGTTTGTATGAAATTTTATATAATTTTATGTGTGCTCAAAGAACTATCCTGGTTTTCGTAAAAGGCAATAACTGTTAAGGAATACAAGTTTAATTACTTCATCTCGAAGCGCTTGGTTATTGGTTAATTGTCTGTATGAATGTACATAAACGTTTGTGTTCCAAAACAGATCTACGACGCTACCAGCCTAGTTGCTGTTTAAATTTGCGTAGTTTGATCAAGAAATCTTTTAGCACATTAGCATTACATTTTGACCAGAAACAGTTAGGCGGAAATACGTTGCATAGACTAGACTTTCGCTCCCGGCCCGGCAGAACTATCGTGACAAAATTATTTCACA
>VNWX01000321.1:0-24357 GCA_009869905.1 Ceratophysella communis | reverse complement strand
AATTGCCCTGCTGCTAGCCCAAGTTTGAGGGTTGCAATGGATTCTAAGACGGTGTTCCAGGGTCTATTTGTCACTTTTACTTTCCACGGTTGGCTTTTCCTGAGCACAAGCTGTTTTATACGATATGTCCAAAATTTGGCCTCAGTTCACGCACTTTACTCATCTTCAAAAAGTTGGCTGGGTGCAGGTGCCAAGTGTTTTAATTTGGAGAAAGCCCGACGACCCCTTGCCAGGCCGAGTTCCTGAATCAAGTGAGGTTGTGGTAAAGTAAATAATGGTTTGACAAAGATTACTATTCAGAAAGGGTAGGCAAAGGGGCTGGAGTTTCTGTGTAAGGAGCTGGAAGGGAGCTGGTGCAATGCATCATTGCCGACCGAATCCCGTTCCGTTAATTACAGAGTAATAGGAAATTGTGTCTGGGCCTGCCTTTGCAGAAGCATCCACTTCCGCCTGGATCAAATGAGAAGACCTCATAACCTAATAAAGTGGTTATTTTCTCTCTCTCCGTTCTTCCATGCCTTTCTCTATTGATCAGAGCCAGAGCGGGAGCGGGGTGTCTCTGGAGTGGAATATTGCATACGAGAGACCGTTTTGTGTAGTTTCGAAATGCAACCCCATACGTGGAGTCTTGCTGGTGGTGGTAGTGGTAGTAGTGAATTTCCTTGAGCTTTCTCTCCCTCAATTTTGGCGTCGTGTTACAGATTGGACTGGGGGTCTTGTACTGGGAGGGGATACGACCTCACTAACATTCATTATTGCGTGTAATGTCCTTCTTTCTCCCAAGCAAAAAAGAACACAAAATCTCACTTGATCTCCTGTGACAGTCTACTCTGGGAAGTAATCACTGGTTATTATTATACTTCACTTTTACTCCCACTTCTTTATGAGCCATTGCTTTTTTCGGTCTGGCGTTATTGCACCTAGTCTTAATCGATACGTCGCCCAAGACGCCGATGAAATGTTGATAATGCAACACGTGCAACATACATCTATTTAATAATTAAAATTTGGATTTTGAAATTTCCGTTGCATTCCACGGATTTCGGTTCTCGAATGCTCTAGAACGATCTGCGTTAGCCCTTGGTAAATTATTTATTTCTTGAAAATTTACAAGAAGATCCTGTGTTGGTCCATTATAATTATTCCTCTAACGTTTAATGTATCGTTTTAGAAAAATTATTCAACTCTGTTTAGCAGGTACGGTATGTGATACCAGTGAAAATGGAAAGGGGAATAACTCATTATGTCTTCCGAATTATGCTAATTGTCAAATTATTTGTGTCTCGGCCTAAATATGTATTTTCAGGGAGCAAAGATACAATACCCAAAACTTCGCCATGGCTGGAGGGCTTACAAGTTTATGACACTGCATCTGACACTACCGTCAAATACACGGGTCCCCTGAATCTCTTTTCTTTAGAATTGGTAGTATTTCCGAAGGTCACCAACAGGGTCTCTAGTCAAACTCCAAATGCTCCACTGTTATGAGTATTGTTTGGTTTCTTGACTGCTGTGCTTGCCTTCCACTTGTTGTGATAAAAATGTTTTGAGAAGAGTCAATCAGAAAGGCCATTAGGAAGCAGCGGTGGGTCGAGCGGAGGCCAGGCAAGAAGGGCATTTCTCACACAAAGGCACCCAGTAGCTCAGGTACCATACCAGTCCACTACTGATGTGCCATGTTGTTAGAAGGAGTAAGTAACTTAATACAACCCGTCACTCTTGTAGCGCTGTAACCCATTATTGTGCTCTGAATCTTCTTTTGGAGGTAAGCAGCTCTCTAATAGGTTTTTTCTCCGCTTTTCTTCAGATAAATAGCAGTGATGGACTTCAATATTTTTCCCATCAAGGAAGGCATTAGGGAAGCGGGGAACTCTATGAAAAGTCCATTTTCATGTCGGCTCTATCTATCTAGTAGTTCCAGTGCTCTATGTACCAAGTTGGGGCTTCCAAGCCTTCCGTCGGCTTGACGCTATACTAATAAAAGCATTTAGGGCGGACAATAAAGATTTCCTGACCTTAAAACCGAAGTAAATAAGAAGATGACTTCCTTTCTCTTCAGCCGATTTACATTTTGAAAGCTTTTTCGGATATAGCTTATCGCAATCTGATATTACCAGCCACATGCCATTGCAAGCTGTAAGTTATTTTCACCATCTGTAGCTATCATAGTGTAAGCTACAAAAGTGTAAACGTGTTCGGAAAATATAATAATAAAGTACAACGGATTTAAACGAATTACTATAAATACCCGTCCGGACAACAAAAGCTGTAAATCTTCAAGTAGTTTGAAGTACAGAAATCGTATACTGCGAACTCTGAACCTTAGCAACTGCTAAAGTGAATCAAATATATGTGCCGTTCAAACAATCATTAAAGCTATAACAGAGTCAAATTTATTTCCAGATTATCGTTTCCAACATCCGACTAATGTAAGTAGTACTAAAATGCATGTGCCGGTCGTTGTGAATCAAAAGGATTGCGCGATAGGAAGAGGCCAAGTAGTAGTAAGAAGGATCGATTCAGAAAGAATATCCTGAATGCTCAAAATCTCCTGTTGTAGAAGCAGAACAGCACAAGTTTTAGAACTCGGCATGCCTTGCACGGAGCTTCTGTCTGAGGAGCTTGGGAAAAGCACTCGTTCGTTTCTTGCCGTGGCCTTTCTCCCAAGCTGAAGCATGGCCTTCAGCATTGCCGGCTTCTAAGCCCTATCGTCCCGAATCCCGACCACCAGCTCAGCTCTACAAGAACTTCCCGTCTCTTGCATTCTCGTCTCACTTTCTCCTAGTCCTCTGACACGAGGACACGCCAGGCCGGGCCTCCAGTCCTTAATCCTTTAACGGGCCAATAAATTCGCCAAAAATCTTATTTTTCGTATTTTTCTACATTTTGATATTGCCACACGAATTATTCATCGAATTTTAAAAGTCTTCCAAATTATCTGACATTTCTATTTCTGATTGAGATTGATTCGGAGAAAGTCTGAGATCTCACCCTCTGAGTTGCGGAGAAAGTGTGAAAAACTCGGAAGGTATTTTGTGGGGGAGAAAACTATTTCCCGGTGTAGTTTTGAGTGCGTCAGTGGTGGGAGGAGGGCCTGTTTATGTCTTCTCTAATGAGTTGGAAAGCAGAGAGTCTTGGAAACCCCCTCTAATCCCTTTGTTGGTGAAGAGAATAAGTCGGGGCTTATTATGCTCTGCTTGTGGTTTCTTCACTCCAGCCTAGAATCCCCATTGTTGGAATTCCTAAACAAGTGTTCACTCCTCCAACAACCAACCCCCTAAGCCTCATTTCAGCGACAATTGAGAACTCTTCCAATTCCAGTGACTTGGCTGTCCATCAAATTCCCATTGTCCTTCTCAAGGATCATCTACTACCCCAGTGATGACTGGAGCAGCGATACCTATCGACTCTCTAATACCAATAAGTCAAACAAGAAGACCATTGTTGAGTTTCTTCCGGGCCGACGGCTGCTACTGCTACTTGGAACTGAAGTCGGCTCACTAGACTCTTCTGCGTGCACAGAGTGAAGAATGTGAGATTTGTGGGGTTGATAGGCCCTCTGTTCACTTCTTCATATTTTTCTCGTTTTCCACGGTGGTCCTTTATCACTTCTGGCCTTCTTGCCTGGGAAGATAAAGATGGGATGCTGTGAAGAGCATTGCGTAATGTTGGGGACAGAAATCTCCTTTGCACCTCATCAGGACGGTAGTGGTGGAATATGTTTTCCCTCCGTCAACCTGACTCACGATTTATGAGTGCCTCGGTCTTCCTATCTTCTTCTTCCATTTGAAATGTGGAGTTCGGAAGGGCCACATCTTTTGCAGCTCAGCTCACCTTTTACTATTTTTCATAACTTTTGTAGTGTCTTGTATTTAATTACTCTTTGGAACTGAAAGTGTTAGTGACATTGGGGGTTGTCGAGAATTTTTAAATCAAATAGTAATAAGGGAGTGATGAGTGTGTGTTTGGTTCAGCAAACATTTTCGTAAAATTTACATATGGAGGGTTGTTCCTTGGAACTCAAAACACATTAAAAACCCATTTGGGCTGAAGGAGGAGGAAAAGAATAAAGTCGAAACGGAACCAAGTCTAAACTTCCCAGTCTGGGCTTGTGTTCGTGTGAGTGAGTGTGTGCGGGTGAAAGTACAATTCCGATTTGAATCCGATTAGTTGCCCATTTCAAAGACAAGAGGGCTACGTAAAAAATTCATTCACTTGAGCAAATTCATAATTTTCCATCTCCTCGACTCCACCTCTGGACTGATAAGGGGGATGGAGTTTAGGAAACTTTTTAATCAGCCTAAATGAAGAGCCTTCATGAGATGCTTAGGCCGTCCAGAACCCAGGAAATGAAATAATCGTTCAAGTTGATCATTCAACTTGCAACTTGGCCTCTTCCGCCTATAGCCACCACAAGGGTTCAGAGTATCAAAACCTCTATCCGTCCTTGCTCTTGGCAATAGGAGTTCTGAATTCGAGACTCTCCAAAGTACATGCTACATGATTTCAAAGTCGGGGTTTCATATTACCAAAAACTAGTGGGAGTTTGGGAAAAGAATCACCTTTCTCCCCTCTCTATTTTTTTCTTGTTTAAACTTGTGGTTGTAGCCAGGGCCAATTTTCTACTTTTCTAAAAGCGGGATTTTGAGGTGCTGAGAGTCGACGATTGAATTTTGAAGTGGGATTAAAATTTCATTTCCGGACTTGACATTCTTTGTGGAGTTGTCGACTAGGGTTTCAATTTCCCATTTCGAGTGCTGGAACCAGCCGGCGGAAGAATTATTACTAAATAATTATTGTGATGTTGACAAGGGGTACAACGGGTTGGAAGGCTTGGGCTCGTCGGGTTTGAATACTCCAGCACATGCCATCCTCGACGAGGCGAAGCACAATCATTCCAAAATTAATCCAACCCGACGTGCCCGCTGGTCTCGTGCTAAATATGGAAGTGAAAACAAAGCATTCGAGTACCAGGTCCACCCACGCAACTTTCCCCAGCCGCCTTCCCATGCACAACGCTCAACAGCCGGCCACGGCCTGGCTCAGAAATGCATCTCATGGCACTACTCCCATTCCCAATGGAGGGAGTTATGGGATTTACTCACAGCCCCACAATGAGATCTATAATAGTGACATTGCAGCAGCGGCATTTATGTGGAAATGTGAGAAAAATGGACACGGAAGAACCAAACGGGTAAGCAGAGAGCTTCAATTTAGCATATAGGCATATGCACTCAAAAGGTAACAAAATTCATGCAGTTGAGTTTAAAGTCTTTGCGAAGTAAAAGTCATATGTATGAGCGTAGGGGTGCATAATTCTCTAACGAACATTGTTGGCTCTTTTTCAGCATTCTCAAACTTTTTTCGTATTCAAGTATGAGCTACTCTGTATCATCAGCCTAAATCGTGGAGGAGTTTTCCAAAGTTTTTTTTAAGTATTCCGAATACCAGATTGTATGATAGTTTGTATAAGGGTGAAAGCAATATTTGGGGAAAATCTGAAATTCTTGCATGGACCAGAAGAACGACATGCATTATATGAAATGATCTTCAGTTCCGAGGAAGAGTGTTGTTTACTCGAAGAAACGACGTGTAATTTCTAAAATGAGAGCCCCAGGTCCGAGATTTGTCACCCCTAAATCAAGAGAATAGGTCATTATGACGAAACGAGCCCATCATTGTGAGCATGTACGAAGAACAAATGGAGCTGAGTCCATAGTTTGAAATAACAAATGCCATTTCCATTATTGACTGGAGGGAAAGCTTGGGTGTATCATGGCCTGAGCTGGGCTTGTGCTTTCTCTGCCTGCTTCGTGCAAGGGTAATCCAAGCTGGGCTCTGGGATCCTGAGAGAACTCCAAAGGCATCAGCGTCAGGCTGAACCCAGGAATAAAGACAATACTTAGACTAACGATAACTGGAGAGTAGCAATGCCAATGCCGGTTTTGTGGAATAGAAGGCGAGGCAAAGGAAATAAAAGAAACACCTTAATGGTGAAAGTGAGGAGAGAGCCCGGATCTCCTTTCCTGTCTCCCTCACTCACGTCAAGTCGAGTGCAGAGCAAATGTGTTCTGATCAGGCGCTCGTCGACAGTTCTTCTCGCGCAAATCTATCTGAAATCTGAAGTCAATAGATAAACATGAATACATCAGCATACACGTTTCAGTCATATTGTTACTCAAAGCAGGAAGCGAAAATAGAAACTGGTTTAATTGATATTAGATGAAACTATTTTTCCTTTCGATTTTTGAGAGTATGTATGCATACGGATCTCCTGAATCAGAAAACTTGCAATTTTGACATTGCAAGTGAATATGGATATTGACAATTTTAACAAGGTCATTCAAATCTTAAATGAATGTTGACACCTTAACTCTTTATATCCGAATTTTCGAAGTACTTGGCTCAGCCCAGGGCCACTCTAATGGAGTAATGACTCTGACACGGTCGAGTCCTGCATCTGGCTGGAACGGATACGGAGGGAGACTATGGGCTTGGTTGACAATCGTGGATGAGAGCTGTAAGCCTTCACTGCCTGATCTCCATAGGGACAGCGGAGCGTCAAGTCGAAGTGAATTAAACGGAGAGAATCCAATGCTCTCTCCTCCCAATCAACTCTGACACGTGGCTCAGTTCTCGGCTGAAAGCACGGCTTCGTCCCAACTTTAAACGACACGGAGAAAACAATGGGCAGACAAGGAGATCTTCTTCTTCGCTTATCAACATAAAGCGATTTTCTTGAGAAAAGAAAAGACAGTTTGACTACTGCACACTTTATTTTATTTATTCTTTCTTTTCCGACTGAAGGGTAAAAGTTTGACAAGCGGACTGCCTGGCTGGGCTCTAAAGCTATTCCCACTTTCTTTTTCTGAGCAGATGGGATGGATGGCTGAGAGAGATAGGGCCATGTATAGTCTCATCTCATGCATATGGCGCGGAACAAAGTTTGTACTCTGTGTTGATCACATCTGATCTGATCCGTTCCAATCCGCTGAATCCCCTCACGTTACGGCCTTGTCTTGCCTTGACGCAAGAACACAGGCTTTTCTTCGCCCACTGGAAATGGATGGGACGTGTGAGGCTTTCTCTAGCTTCTCTTTGATGGGCCTTTATGCCTTCACGAAATGTGCAGCTCCTGACGGCTACTGTTATGGTGTGGGATGGCTTCTGCTTCTGTAATTCAAAGTCCACCTGTGTCAGAATGGCTAGATGCAAGCTTTAAATAAATCATCGGTTCAGCACTGGACGCTGACACCTGGTGTTCCGAAAATGGAATGCCTATGTACAGGTCATTGTGATCAATGATCAAGTCAAGCCGGTTACATTGCACAAGCACAGGAAAACCTTATGAAGCAATCATTCCTGTAAAGCTGTAAGCCTTAAGCCCTTATGACATGCTGGCTTTAGAATTTGTGGATTTTGAACATAGTCAACGCCCTGAGTTTACATATCCATGAGGCTTTGGGGCAAGGAGTTGGTATTCACAAAAGAGCAGTGGAAGCTCCCGACACCGCCTCGCTCCTACCAGCCCTATTGTTATTTGTTGTATCACGTCACATTACTCATGTTCAGTGTCAGGAATCCAGGACATTTATTCACATCTGACGCCGTAGATTGAGTTCCAGGAAACTGACAGAGACCTACGCGGAGCAAGGAGCAAGCAACCCCCTTGGATTTATTATTCACGTATCTCACCAGTTTATAGCGAAAGACCTGAATAGAAGTGTAATATGTAGCCTGCTTCAGACAGGTAAAGGCTAGAACTTGAAACATTCGTAATATCTCGTAAACTCAAGGAAACTTGCCCCTTTATGTCTTCTCGTTCATTCCCAATTCGGGTTTTTCTGGATGTTCCCCGTGTGTGTTCTGCCGCCGTCGAGGCGTTATAGCTTTCAGCTCCAGCTTGCTTAGCTCTCCCGGTGCAGGTCTTTTTATTCGAGAATTCCTAGCATGCCTGACGTGAATTTGAAAGGAAATTAGGACTTGACTTATTAATGATTCAGAAATTCAAGAGACCACACTGTCGGTTGTGGTGTGGTGCAGTTGCAGTTTTCATTCTCTCGCATCACTACGCTCCCTGCATGTGAATGCCCTTCTACAGGCATTCATTTTTAATATCCTTCAAAGTGACGACGGAGGGGTTAAATATTGGGCCACCGTGCTAGAAGCGTAGGCAACTACTGACAACCTAGATCTACGCTAACACCACTTGTATTTTATGTTGCATCTGTATACTGTTTACGCAGTAGACGTCAAAAAGCTGTCAAAACATGGCGGATGTTTGTCGCCATCTAATTTCAGGTACAAAAATTTCCCGATGTCATTTCTCCGCAATGCATTAAGCTGTCACAATACTCTTCCTTGTTATTGAGTCAAATTCAAATGGAAATTCGTGTCTGATACTTTCCTGGCATAATATTGAACCAGCGTTTCAAATAAAATCTCAATGCAGTGCATTTCGAACAATTTTGGAGACTCCTACATTTTCATTTTACTTTCTCCTAATTCTTACGTACCCTTGCCGAGCGAAGTGAATTAGTGATTAGGTTGAGCTGAACTGACGACTTTCTTCAGTGTATTCTCTTCCCAAGTTATTGACGAGTGTTTCGGAAGCGAAGCTGGATCGAACAACGAAATGAAAAAGTGGGAGAGGGGTGAGAGTGAGATGACTAAGGATGACAGCAAATCTAATTTTGAGACATTCAGATGAGACGGATAATTTTTTGATAAGAACACAGGCCTTTGCCTACGCCAGCACTTTCCCAACCGTCTGCCTCTAATAGCTTTCTGGGTTCGGATCTTAAATTTACCTAATACAGCTTTACTGAAGTAGAGTTTGCCTGTGCCTGGGTTACTCAGTCGAACTAATGGATTACCTGATTTGCGGTACGGACACTTCAGAGTAGGAAATTCGGCTGGAACGAGTTTGGCCTTTAGCCCGCGACTGCGTTCACCTCGTTGCTAAATAAAAAGTCGAATTTGCAGGAAGCCAGAAGCTCAAGTAGAAAACATGGGAAACGAAATTGCACTCACTCATTCGTGGGATGCCATGTCTCCTGGAAATTCTAATCTTATGATAAGTTAATTTTGTTAGTGGGGAATATCTGCATAAAATACTTTTGTTTTTCTTCCTTGCCTCTCAACGCTCTGATTAAGTCAGGGCTCAAGGGTGCGGAGGTAAACGGGTGTATCTGGCAATGCACTTCAAATACTTGAACTTGAATTTGTAATGAAATACTGGGATGAAGCTTCCTCAAGGCACTTCAACTGAAGCTCACAGTATTTTCCCCTTTTTCAAGCAAACTGTGCTACAGGCCGTACTAAACTTATATTATGAGAAGCAAATGAGATTGGGGAGAGGAAAGTTAATTTACCTGCACCAGCTTCGTTTTTACCGAGTTGCATTTAAAAAAAAATCGTATCATCCAAGCACTATTGGCTGTCGTCCACAAAGATGCCCGAATCTAAATCTGGAGTGTATTCAGTGGTCATTCCGTTGATAAATGGACATTGGGCTTAATGGATTTTTATTGATTAAGACGATTATTAACAAGGAAAGGATTTCTACTCCCAGTGTGGTCACGAGAACTCTCCGGTGTTCTCGTGACATTTTGATGTGACGCTGAGTGTGGCCGTAATGCAACAATGACGGAAGAGTGATGATGATGGGGTATCAGCCCGGCTACTAAAAGCAAAGTTTGACCAAGAGGGAAGGAAAGTCTCTGTTGGAGATTTTTCTGGAGAAATATAATAATATTCTAACGAACGCTGGGATTGGGAGTGCCGTGTAACACGGTCATGGCGAGGCATTTTGATCATGATCAATTTCCCGTGGTCATTTAGGACTTTTGAGCTTATAATTAATGCATGTATATTTTTCAAACATTAGCGCTAAATTTATTACGCGAATTTGAAGAATCGAGACCATAGGTTGTTCATCCGTTTTCTATCTGAGTAAATGTGTTTCAAAAATCGATAAGAACATAGCTACGACCAAACTGCCGTCCAAATATCCTAGAACTCAGAAGAATTCAAGGGAAAATATTTCATTAACCTTTTGCTTGCCCGGCTATTCATTACAATTCCGTGGTGACAGAAAATCATTGGTGACATTGATTATTAGTGCGTAGGGGAAGTTTAGGACTGCACGGAAACTTGGACAGGGGAAAATTGTGGATTATTATTATGTTCTCGAGGGTGGACAGGGTTGATTAGGGTGTAGAAGTCTGACTAATAAACTTTGGAATGGTCAGGGATTCTACATTGTAGACTGTTGCAAACAATGTTCGAGGTCCTCGGAAAAGCGGCTATTGAGCAAGCTATCCCTGAGTGTAAACACACAGAGAGAGAGAGAACCAAATCCGTTATCTTAGTTGACACAGGCCATGTTTCGCATTGTTTGAACTCTTAGTTCTAAGAAGCTCAAATGAATTTTACAACGGACTTTGTTGATAATGAGCCTGGAAATCGCTCTAATCTTGGTCCAAACCAAACACTAGTTCAGCGTACCAGTTACAGAAATATGGAGTATTTCGAGGCTGTATAGCTGTAGCGAAACAATAAGAGGAACCATGTACGCATTTTGTTCCAAGAACAGTATTGAAATTCAGTTTAGAACGAGAAGTGCAGGAATACGTGCAGAGGATGCTGAGGCTAGAGCAGAATAGTTGTGGACGTAAAACGGACCTTTGTTTATTTAAAGGGTGAGGTGGAAGGGTAGTTCCGTTTTCAAGAACTTCGTCTGCATTTACTTACTGCTTATTTTGCATATCCGTTCCTTGTTCAAGAAACCCAAACTTTACAACCAACCACGGAAACCTAGTACGGGTAGAAATAACAGTTCTGTGTATATACATTTTCTTAGCCCAGAGCTCCCCACGACCTCTCAAGATGTGTATTACCCGGATATTAAAGGAAAATGATATTTCACAAGTTTAAAGTCAATTTCCGCTCAAGTTCTTAGCATCTTAAAATTAATTTTGAAATTAGAATTTAGGGTGTGGAAATGAGCAGAGAAAGCAGCCAAGCCTATGGTCAATGCTAGTGAACTAGTGAAAGCCAAGTCAGAAAGTGAAATCTTTTTCTTCTTGTGTAGTGAAGACCAACGCCTGTATTACATCTCTAATCATTGGTGAGAAGAAGAAAGAAAAGTTTTTTTCGACTGCTTTCCTTCTTCTTCTGGTTAACTGACTTCCTTTGATATTGAATTCCTTCACAGCCAGAGACTGGCGGAAGCCGAGAGATGTGTGGTTCAGCTTAGTCAGTACTATCATACAACAGAGCACTGCTCGCTCAGCATCTGCTCTGACTTTCCAACGCCGAGTATTGATTTCTGGGTTTTTTAAACTAAAATTAATGAATTTATTTCTGCATACTGATGCGTCTAAGGAGGGTTTCCACAATGAAAGACAGAAAGAGAAAGACTCAAGATCAAAAGATCAAAGCCTGAGTATCATCAATATTCTGGCTTCACTCCGCATAAACGTATTATCTGTTTAAAAAACGGGTGAGATGAATGAAATACAAGTGTCTATGTTACGGTCATCGGCTGTTTATGCCGTTCGATCAGCGCTAAAACGTTTTAAAATATGCTGTAATTTAGGACGTACACATGCTACATACTAACGGCAACAGCTAACTATGTATTGGTACATGGCTGAAACAAAGCCTGAAAGAATGTAATACAAACGCATGGCATACGTCGTGTATTCTGGCCGGGTAAATTCCTGCCCGAGTTGAATGAACGAGAGCATTTTTCCATGTTTATTGGGAAAATTGCGTGAGACAAGGCGAGAGCTGTCTGGCTTGTGGCTGACATGAGGAAGTCAGAACAGCGAAGGCCAATACTTTGCCAGCAGCCAGCCGGATGAGAGTCTCCAGAGACTCCACGGATTTTTCCCTGAGCTGAGCCTTTCATTTCCCTCTTTTCCTTTCTTTCACCAAATTGGCTGATTGCCTTTTCTCTCCTTCCGTGTTTCTTCTTCTTCGTCTGCTCGACCGTGACCGTGACACTCCTGGTCCACATCAATCCACTGCCGAACACGAAATGAACCCGGAAACTAAATGAGCATTTATGCCTATCCGCCAACACCATCATTTGGCCACTCTCCCAGTTCCTGTCAGATATCGGGTTTTCTAAACACTGATCATATTGTTCCTCTACAATGTAAACACACGGGCTGTTCACAATTGAATCATAGATTCCGAACATCTAGCAGTGGCTTCAAACTGGGTTTACCGTCTGGGTTCGTTCAAATTTACAAGTAAAAATAATTTTACTCCAATGCAATATTCAGAGGAGCTACCCAGTAATTATTGTAGAAGTCTCATCCATCGTAGAGTTACCCATTTAGAGCGTAGTTTGTAGCTTATGTAAATCCAATCTAACTAGGGCATGCAGTGAGCTTAAATGCATTGAAAGCACTCGCATCAGGCGTTTGGTCACAAAATTGACGTCATGCAAAAATGAAAAACAAAGTAATAATTTTAAACACCGATGTTGTTGTATGAAACATATTTTTTTAACGTTCATTAGAGATCATAGAAAGTTATACTGTATTAGGACTTGATATTTCTGGTATTGCTTTTGAACAGGGTAGCTTTGGGCTCAGGGTAGATGTGCTTGACCTGACCCTGCTAGAGTTATATTTTCTACGCTGAGGAGTAACTAGAGCATATGGGCCGGGAGTTTTGGTATCTGTAGAGCGCAAAGATGCTGTTTGGGTAGTTCATGTTGGGAAAGTCCCCTCCCGTTATCTAAATTATTGAAAGGCTAGGATGTGATTCCAATTGTGATGCACTTTCGTTTTTCCTCCTTAAGATCTAAATTGATGATTCAGGCCCTTTTCTCCCTCCCCCATTCTCCTCCCAAATTGGAGGAAAAATATCATTACGAAACTCTGCCAGCCAAAAGGAAAGGAGGGTAGTTCTGTTTGGATAGACCTCCACTCGGATCAGCCCCGCTAAGTGAATCTTGAGGAACATGACATGCTTCGCATATCTATCCACTCGTTACTTCACTTGGGCCAATTTACTCGTCTTACTTTATGCCTTTGGGGTCGAGGCACTGGCTTGGGATCGGGATTCGGGATGCTTACCCCCGCATCGGAGATAGGCCCTAAGCACCGAATTCTGAATTCAGTTCGATTGCCTCAAACTATCTGAACTCTGCTCAAACGTATAGCATATACGCATTCAGCAGAATTTTGCTTACCCAAATAAACGCTTGACTACTTGTAACTTGTAACAGCTAATCTAAATTTCACTCAAGTTTCAAGAAGGTATAAACGTGTGAACTGCCCTGTAGGTACATGAAGTCCACTTTTACATTAACAAGCCACACTAGCTCAATATTACTGTCAAAATTCATTTTACATTTTATGATTTTATGATACTTACTACTACCATGCAGTTCCATTGATCCTTGTCCGTCGATACGATTAAATCATCAGTTCTGATCTATCCAACATAATTCCTACTTGTTTTCCCTAGTCCTCGTTAAGTCCGTAGGCAATCCGAAATCTGGAGTGGAATCAGAAACTGTTGAAGGGCGCACACGAGTCGAATAGTTAGTGACAAGACAAATTGGTTCTTTTTTCGGGTTCGGATTGCCTACAAACATGAGTCTGATTATATCTCTCCGATCTATGCTATGAAAGTAGCGAGACGATTTACAATACCCTACAACGATGGATGCATGGCCTGCTCCTACTGGTGTTCTATCCAAGTTCAAGATCAATGAAATGTAACTTATCAACGTTTCTGTCATCCGCTCAACTCGTTGTTGAAATTGTGTAGAAGGGAATGAACTTGGCTTCAAGATTTTGTTCAAATTGATTGAAAACTTCTTGTTGTTGTGAACAGGACTACAATTTATCACTGACGTTTCTATTTCGATGTAAAATGTCCTTAAAAATAAAACTAAGCTAGTAAACAAGCGATGCGATGGAAAACATCGAAATACGCCCAAATATATTTAAAATGCTTTTATCTAAATTTTAAACCCATGCATTAAAAGCTAATTAAAGCTATATGGATAAGGAACTCAATGCTGACTTTGATTTAAAAAAGTGTTAAGCGAATATCCGCAGATATCCCGTAGCTTAAATAATCGCATACAAACTCGCCTGATTCTATAGACGGATTTTTATTTAGTCGGCTCAATAGAAGAGCTAATGAGGAGCATTTAGCAGAGCATTCATTCAAATTGAGGGTGCGTGTATAAAATCAATTAGTAGAAGCAACAGCACAACAGCAGTCACACGTAAATATTACAATGCCGCAAATGAAATACTTCTCAGGTCTTTGAACTGTACAGGTAACCGTTTTCAAATTACATGCATCATGTAGTAGGCATGTTCAAATGCAGCAATTACCTACTCAGTGCTGAATATACCTATTTGTTTTGTGCTCCAGTAAATACCCCCCACCGCCATTCATTTGCTTTTAATTTTCACAGTGAAAGTGATGAATGTGTGAATAATAAGTCATGCCTGATGGCTTGCCCAGGAAATGGGAGTTCATTTCTTGCGTAACTATTGCATACAACCTGCAATTTTTAACGCTGATTGTGGTTACACGTTGCAGTCACTCAAGAAGCTCGGCTTATCGCAAGCAAAGCTAATCCATCAAATTCAAAGTCAGACTTGATTATTGATTTCGCTAAATCAATCATGCAAATACACGTTTGGCTTTTCAGGTTTGTTTGTACGTATTCATTGCTATATTTCTAAAAAAAACGTACAGTGGCTTAATTTAAATGCAAATTTCTTGAATCATGAAATTATTTATTCACATCAGCCTCTGCTAAAATGCGAAGTAAGTTGTGCTCGTATAAGTAGGTAAAATGCATGAACGTCCCATGAGGTCAACCACTGTCTTGCTTTACTCGACAGGACACCACACGAGTCATAATTACGCGTTGATTGTAAAATGTTACAATTTTGTACTTGGTTAAAATTTGCAGCGGTAAAGTATTTATTATCAGTACCCCGTAGCAAGTATATTTATTCCGATCCTGTTTGTAGAATTCTGAATGGAATCTTGGCTTTACTTTTTGCTTTCTGCTTTCCCGGAGTTTTGTAATGAAAATAAACCATGTTACACACACGTACAAAGCGAGCAACATTCTTGTAATAATAGGTGGATCCTACGTAAATAGAGCTGACTGGGTACCCTTCCTCGATCCCTTTGCTTGTGTTTCAGAACACCCATTTAAATATCTAGGTGTAGACTCTGTAACACAAGTCCGGTTGTCTCATAATCCCTTGACTTATTACCGGGGGTGGGTTTAGGAAGAAAAACAAAAACACATGTTTCTGTTTTAGAGTCAGCATCCGAGTTTCCGGTAATGCTCAGACTTTGTAGTTCCACGTGCCCCTTCTCCTGGAAGAAACCGCAATGGCTACAGATAAAGATAACAATTCCACAGAGCATTTGCTTCAAGGAATTCTCAAGGGTGCTTTCCTCACTTCCAACAACGAAGGCAAGGCTCTTCGCAAGTTGAGCTTAGGTATGCAACATGCAGATCCAGAAGGATAAAGATAGCATTGTACTTTGGATTAGAACAACTTTTGTGTCTCTGAGGTTGGACTCGAGATAAGTAACTTCTTTACTGTTGATGAGCCCACAAAAGCCCTGTAATTCCATCGGGAGCGCTGGAACCAAAGTGCTGAGGTTTTGTACTTGAGAACATTTCCAACTAACAGATTTCATTGTTTGTACAGAAATTTGGGCGTTTTACGAGGCCTTTAAATTTTAAATGTATTGCGAAAATCTGGAGACAGTTTAGTATAGAAATTATTGCGTCCGGCGTCAATTAGGCGCCGGGGCCGGGGCTCACATGAGTGTACTAATCAGAGCACTCATTTCAATAATTTAATAGTTCAGGTAAGATTGAACTAGGACTTAATAACTTGACTCAATTTTCTTGAGCTGCAATACTTATATTTTAGAAAAGTTCTATTTGCAGCTCATCTACTACCGCACGAAAAATCTCAAGAGAACCAGCTGAACTCAGAACGTATGGGATATAAAAAGCGGGAGTGATTAGGAAGATGGCTGTTTGGGAAGGATGAGAAGATTCGAGTCACCCATGCTGCTAACTTTATGAAGCGGAAAACAATGAAGAGACTGGGAACATATTTATTACGAGCAGGAATAAATCCGGGACCTTTATTGGCTAGCGAGCACAAGTCCCTTTCCTGCACTCACTCCAGATTTTCTTCTACTGGGTCTCCAGTTTTCATGCTGAACTTGAATTGCAACTTTCATTTAAATGCTAGGCTTCTATAATGTTCCTAGTCTAGTTCTAGCAAAGATTGCAAGGCATAAGCGCTTCTGTAGCTCCGAGCCATACTTTTAGATAATCTTCTAAATAGTCTACGAAAAAAGTCATTTAGACTGTTTCTCTCTCAATTGGAGTCCATGACCCGCGTCCCGTATATTTTACTTCACGTCTTCTGGAAATGAAGCTCATTGTGAACTTAGGATAGAAAAGAAAAACCTTTATTTCTTTCCGCTCCATCTCATCCCCCCTTGCTCTTCTTCCTGCTTTACCTACGCGGGGTTGCAGGGTTGTAAGGTTATGGATCAGTTTGAGCAACTTTTTCATATAATATTTCAGCCCAATCAAACAATGTATGTCACGAATACCGTCTCAACTTCAGATTGCAGTGTCGTGACCTTGCATAACAGTTTTAAAATTAATTGAATTTTAAACTCGGCCGATATTTGGAGTTTAGCTTTTGAGTATTCTGAAAGTTCGAATTTGAGTGACTTGTGACTCATTGTCATTGCTGAAAATGCGAAATATACAGAGAAAATCTGTTGAAATTTATTAACGCAGGATCTTCAGGTTTACTGCAAAGCCGTAATTTAATGTTCCTGTGTAGCGAATGCCCTCCGATTCAGGCGAAACCGAGCCAATTGTGCAACCCTGTGGACATTCGGTTCTCGTTCACCCTCCGCCCTCCTGCTCGCTCCCTGCTACTACCCGGTCATAAAATTTGCAAGGCGTATGAAACAATTATTGATGTTCGACTCTTTTCTTCTCTCAATCTCATTACTCTCTTGCCTTCCGTCACCTTTCGAGATAGACTCTCATTTGTTCCTTCCTAATGAGGCAGTTCGAGAGGAGGTCTGCGGAAGTGCTTCTTTTGCTATCCAAGTATGCACTTACAGATATCCTGCACTGCATCGACGGATTTAACAAATTCAACTTCACTTTCCATTTGAAATGAGTTCTTTTCACTGACTGCTGGAATGTGGGCATATAAAAATGTCCAAGAGCATGAATTTATCTGTCGTTCATGAAGCAGAGCTCTGGAGCTGTAAGGAAATATTATTTATGTCTCCTGTGGAGGAATGTGTAGCTGTCCTTGTTCCACTCGTAAGTCGTAATGGGTCTCAATGAATGCTCCAGAGACTGAAATAGATAAATTCCTCACTCTTCATCAACTAATCATATCTTTAATACGACGGCTGACAATTATGGCTCAGGCATAACTTGACTAATGAAGTTCTTACTCGGGTTTTGGCAGAAAACTGGAGGAAAATTTTCAACTTAAAAAATTGCATTTAGTGCAAAAAAAATGATGCCCTATGCGTTTTGCGTGAGGTTTATTACCCCACGCGGCTTAGCAGGCTTATTTTTTAAGACTAATACGAGGAAGTAATGTCTATACAAATTAACTTGTCTCTACATTATCAGGAGTTATAACCACAGCATCTTTATTTGGCTTAGAAATATGGATTCAGGCTAATTTTTTTAGCGTAAAACTCGTCTAAAAAGACGTTTGTTTATATTTAGCATGAAGTTCTCCATTTTCAGGCGTTAATATGCTTCTTTGAGTCGGTAAATTACGCTTTAAGGCCTCCGGACTGACTGACTGACTGGATATGAATATGACATTGGAAATATTATCTTCATGCTCGAAGCCTTATTTCTTATTCCTTCTGCCGGGTGTGTTGATGTTTGGAAGAGACGCGTGAAATAACAAGAACGTGGTGTTGCTCTTGAATCTCTCTCCAGCTAGCTCCAGTAGTGCAGCCCGGACTGTCCACGAGGAAAAAAATGATCTCACGTATTTTTTTTCGTGAAAAGCTTATGCTATCTTTAGCTCTGGAAAAAGTGAAACTGATGCATAGTGCAGGCGTGTAAAGGGTTGGGGATTTGAATAAGACTTACGCCCGAAACAACCCTCCTGAAACTCGGTTTGTAACACTCCGTGTCCTGGTCCTGGTATCCTATCTGCTGAAGGTAGGGCATAAATATAGTTATGTACTGTCTCCAGGCGTGTTAGGAAGAACTCCGAGATTTGATATTTTAAACGTGATCTTCAATCTTTCGCAGTAGGTACTACCCTCGACACACTCCCTGAATGGAGTTGACTTTGAAAGCTTACTAGCAGCTGAAAAAATTCTTAATTTTTAGTGTCCAAGGCTTTCAAATGCAGTGCAATCAAAGTCTAATTTACTAGTGCAAAAAAAGCCTTACTAAGCTGTCCATTGGTGTTTTAATGTTTTAATAAAGTGCTTTAGTCCTTACATTGATTAAATTAAGTCAAATGGCTTGTATTCGAACGAAATTTTCAAAGGAATCTCAGGAGGAGTCTTACAGCGTTAGTAGACCGCCGCAATTACAGGAATCGCATCATACAATTATTCAGGTGGGTTTATTTCATTGCTTCATGTTGCATGTCTTTCGAGACACATTTTCACGCAGTTTAAATACAGAATAGCTTTTTTATTCTTCAAAAATTCTTAAAATATGATCCTTGCTGCACATATTTATCAAATTTCCAACGATCATGGTCTGTAATTGAGAGATATGATGCAACGCTGCCTAAAACTGTGGTCAATATGGCCGTGATCTTGTCAGAAATCCTAAACCCTTGAGGGATTATGTTGAATGGAACGCGAGATTATTGAACAAATAGTATAGACAGCCAGTTAGTAGGATAATAATAATATGAAGTCATGTTGACAGTCATTGTTGTGTTTTTCTCCGTTGTTTCAAATCAGAAACTGAGATCTCTCAACCCTCAATCGTAATTCTCTCCATTGTTTTACCCTCCCTTGTCTCCTTTCTGAATGAGAAATTGTATATAGGTAACCAGCTAAGCGCCTGGACACAAAGGGTTAGCTTGAAAAGTCAGAGGGAGGACGACGACGGTCCATTATAACATTAATCGATACTTTTCATATCTTGAGCGTCCAGTTTGTTCACAGAACAATGAGAATGCTCATCTCTCGCTAAAGTCATAAGACTCTGTTTAGAACAATACAAGCCTACCGTTATCAGTGTGAAAATTACTACGAAGCATATGTGTTTTGTTTTAAAAATTTCCATCTACCGAATCGACCACCCCTTGAGAGCCATGCAATCAAAATACAAATACGGAATACTTAAGCATAGTTTTGTAAATAAGCGTTTTTGTGTAAAATGTACAGCTATCTGTAAAAGCTAAGCAACAAATCATTGAGAACATTGCAGCCTATTTCTTGAAGAAAGTGAAATAAACTCGGTGTAAAAGTGTGGAGTGTGAGATAAGCACGTTTGTGTATATTTCAATAGAAGAAGTCGTAAAGCATGTGTTATCTTAAATCAGTTCACACTCCTAGGAAGCATTATTGGACTCATATATCATTCGCTTTTATCGCACACTTAGTTGTTGTGATAAGGCGAAACAATGTAACTTGAATCTTTTATTATTCAGTGCAACCTTCCTTGCAGATCGAGCTGAAACTTACGTCAGCCTCAGCTCTCTAAATGTAAAAATAAAACTTTAGCTGCTCGATTTAATTTGTTAATATGGAGCACATATCAGCAATGAAAACTCTGATGGTAATTTGGACGAGCTTGAGTATGTTATTTCTGATTTCGCATGTTTGTTCTTTTTAGCTGCTCGATTTAATTTGTTAATATGGAGCACATATCAGCAATGAAAACTCTGATGGTAATTTGGACGAGCTTGAGTATGTTATTTCTGATTTCGCATATTTGTTCTAGTCGGCTCGTTAACTGGAATAATTGTTTGTGGAGATTCAGTTGTGTATCTCATCCAACGCTACATCTAAATTTGTAACTGACTCTAAAATGGCATATAAAATAGAGTGCCAAGCAGCGTGTAATTTAGTTTACAGTTTCTATTGATTTTACGCTCCAAGAAGCACAATGAAAAAAGTGGAAATGCTATCTGCAAAACTCTCACTTTCCATATAGGTAGCCGGAGAGATTTTCATGCAACATATTAAATTTTTTTGTCACACAAGCTCGCACTTTAGGACGTATTTATAACGAATACACAACACATATGGTTATTACCAATAACAGCGCACTGCCGGCATATTTGCGTAACTGGCACAGATTTTTGTGTTTAAGGACGAATTTTACTATGCTTCATGGCAAATCGTACACGATTTCTGTTCTGTAAAATTTGTAAAAAATTTTTGTACACCAATTCCGAAAAGAAAAGCCGATCCTGAAAGTGTGAAACTCAATTGACTATAGATTCTCGGCTATATTTTCAGCGTTAGCTCTCGAATTTACTAGCGTGAATTTTTTGTATTTTTAGATTTACACGGATTGGGCGAATCACTACTTGGAGAAAGCAAGATGTAAACGTCACATTCAAGATCTTCAGGTGGACGTGACGGACGGAGTGATTCTGTCGGACGTCGTGGAGGCAGTCAGTAAGTCAATTAATCACCTTCATGGTTTTAACTCATCTGTCCAGTTACTTAGCTTGAGACTCCGACTAGTCCCAGTTCCGCCTTGTCATCTTCGAATGCATATTATGCACATGGACAACCCCTTTGTAAATGCCCTATGCATACGTCAAAACGCCGATATAGTATGTATTATGCCTTCCTCACGATCCGTGCTGCGGTCTTCGACGTCGTCTATCCGATACGTTTTAGTCATGCTCTCGCTTCTCTTGAAGTTTGAAGTCTGAATAAATGTCTTCATTGTTCCACGAGAGTCAATGTGTACAACAAACTCTTTACATTAACCAATATACCTAATCCATTTCGGTTGGACGACGGAGTCGTTAGAGGATTGCGGTGAGGGAAGTGGGACGTAATTCTCATAATTAATTGTATCATCGTGGCGTCTTTGATGATGTAAGATTTACAGATGCGTATCCCTTGAATACGTCGCGGTAGCTTATTCAATGTAATGCATATTATATCACTCTTCTTTTATCGCTTGAAAGGACCTCTCAGCCTAATTAGCTCAAATAATAAATCAGTAGGTCTGCTTCGTTTCAAAGCGTTACATGACAAATTACAGAAGGTTTGTCTCTGCGAGTATTTTCTAGCGGATATACAGGTCTTAAGATGAGTTTTGCCCTATTTCGATGTCGAATAAATACGCCTGAATGCGGTACAGTTGCCAGAATTAACACGAATACTGAATATTTACGCGGATTAAAGTCGACCGTATGCTACTAATTCTTCTGAAATTGCAAACTTTTCCCCATAACAGGAAAATACCCATAAACCTCGACGCACCCTAGAACTTGACTTTTGCATTCAGGAAGTTCCGTCAAAGGGAAAAAAGGAGTGAAACAATTAATTAGACCGGTGATGAGAATTTATCGATTTGTGACACGAAAGTCAAGTGCGCTCCGTGAGGCGGGTATTAAAGGCTTAATGTTTCTAATGTGCAAAGATTTATTGTAGCCGCCAAGGAATAAAAGAATGAGAAAAGCCTACTATTAATCTTCCTTCCATAATAATGCCGGGTCCAAGTCGTAAGATCATATCACAAGCCGGTACCATGCTCCGTCTTCTCCTGCACTATACATAGTAGAAGCAGGGTATTATTAGTGTAGGGCTTAACCGCAGAATAAAAAGTGTTTCGAAGAAAATAGGAAATGAATACGCGTCAAGCCTTGTTGGATGCACTATGCACCAGGATCCCTAATCTATTAGTCGTAATTCCTTCTAAACCAAAAGAAGTGGGAATAGGGGAAAAGTCAAGGCTTTTGATTCCCTCAAAAAATCCATTAATTTTGATTACCGTTGATTGGAATCTCGCTGCAATTCTTACATATTTCGTAATTAACGACCAATTTTTCGCACTATTTTTTTTTAGCTAACCTCAAAGTTCCGGACGTGGTTCGGAAGCCCAAGAATGCCTCGCAAATGGTAAGTTCTTTAAAATAAATTTTATTTCTATAGTTAAGACATGAGCATAATAAGGAAAGGACTTGTGCGTGATGGGTCAGAAAGGTCAAACTACGAAACCAACTCTGCATCATCATCATGTTTGAATGGGCATTTCATAATATGCGAAACTGACTAACTCTTTTTCGGCTCTCCAAGTTCATTAGTCCTACATTAAGGTCGTCTTTGTTTTTCACTCCAAATAATTTTCAAGCATTGTGTACCTGAGCTGTCTCATAATTTGGCAGTTTGAGTGATTGACAGGTGATACGCATGATAGTTGATGGATCGAATGAGAAATGCAGTTTGAGGTTCTCGCTTAATCACCCTGGCACTTCAAAATTGCAATATGAAAATTCATGAAGGAGGTGTTT
Organism: Ceratophysella communis; assembly: GCA_009869905.1. Classification (NCBI taxonomy): domain Eukaryota; kingdom Metazoa; phylum Arthropoda; class Collembola; order Poduromorpha; family Hypogastruridae; genus Ceratophysella; species Ceratophysella communis. The sequence continues at coordinate 1,810 of VNWX01000321.1, read as the reverse complement.
TCTTGTTGCATTGTATTAAGTGTGTAATATTCTTCCAAAACCATTCGCAGGGCTGGTCGGCTGGTCATCTTATACTTTAAAAGGTCAGGTTTGAAACGTACACGTGGAATATTCAAGTTAATTGACAGAAACATGATTAAAGATTATTGTGCACCACTGCAGATCTCATCGGACGACCTGAATAAGCCTCCGGGACGAACCCATTACAGTATAATTTGCGGTTTCAGGTTTCAGACTATAACCAAGCCGAATAGCATAGAGCCAGGTAGACCCCATCCGGAGCACTCTCGTAAATAATAGATATATCAAAACCAATTCCTTAAGACACACACGCTTCCTTGCAGAAAAGCAGGAAGGTTAAGGTGAAGAGGGAGGAAAGAGGAAGAGCAGTTTGTATGAAAGAAGGGGGAGAATCGTCAAGAAAATCAGAAAATGATACCAAGGACTGTAAATGGTTCCATTCCATTTCATTAGGGAGCAAGAAAGGGCGAAAGAAAGCCGGTGAAAGTAGCTTACCTTTTTTTTCTTTCCTCAGATAGCGTTACATAACACCGAACGTCAAAGCCAAGAAAGCATACTCAGGGAATGTTTACATTTATTTTGTAGCGAATACACCTCTGACTTACGGCGGCTTGATAACAAGTTGGGGTGGCACACGATGGCTGAAACACTCTAAATACTAATCTTAAGAAATCTACAGAGTCGTTCAAAATGCTTAAATATTTATGATCCAATTAGGCAGAAAAAGACACTCAAATGTGCCATGTTATCTATGCAAAAATTAGTTGCTTGATTTAATTCTAAGGGTGAAAGAACTAAAAAAATGGGCATTTTATTAGAGAGTGCCTAAAGCCAATGAGGCATAATTTGCCTGTCCGAAAATTTGAGTATTTAATCTGGTCATTAAAACTGTTTAAATGTCGAAGTCCAAGCAGGTGACATTACCGTGGTAGCCCAGACATTGAATAGCATGGAAATAGCATAAGTCAGTTATGGACTTAGAGTGAAAGCATTCGGAGTACCGGTGCAGTAGAGACAGAGTTGCTTCTCCATATTTCCAGCTGTAAAATGTAAACTTTTGCTTTCTCTGATTCATCTGCGGAGCTGGAAAGTTCTTTCTCCCTCCCATTACTTCGCTAATACTTTATCTGGGCCGTCTTTTTTCCGCTCCCTCTGTTTACACGAATCACCTCCCCTTTTTTTCTTTCCGCCGCTTTCTTTACCAGCCCAAAGAAAACGACGCTCGCTTTCTCTGCCTTTCTTCCTGTGCTGCGCTGCTCCAGGGCAATGGCCAATGCAATGAAACTTTTACTTTCGCTTCAAATGTAGATTAGATTGAATTCTGAACTAGAGTCAAAGCTCAAACTCAGTTTTTTCAAAGGCCACAGTACAGTGCCTCAAATCCATTCCAGTCAATCCACCACCCATTACTCTGCAAGTCAGCTCGGCACTGAAGTCAAACTGGAAAAAAGTTGGTCATTTGGACTTGAAATTTTGTTAATGACAACCAGAGCTAGATCTCAGATCAATGAACCACATAAATTAATTATTTTCATGTTTCTGAAAACACTAATTTTTCGTGTTTCCGCTATTTGATTATATTATATTTTGATGCTGCTATTAGAAGTTCTTTAATGAAGCATTAGTTAGAACCACTCTGCAAAACGATACCGAAACCATAGCCCGATACAAAAATACCGTAATACTTATAATACAGGCCGGGGCTTAATAATGTAGTTTATTCAATTGTCAACGTAGTACAATACCATCCAAAGACGCTATCGCGAAAGACTTATTTTAAGTAGTACGT
>VNWX01000320.1:0-24408 GCA_009869905.1 Ceratophysella communis | reverse complement strand
TGCGCCTTCGGCGCAAACAATGTGTTTTTCTTATAATTTTAAGTGTTTAGAGCATGTTTTTACTGCTTTTAGCAGCAATTTTTCGGGTTTTACGTCAAAAATTAGCTAAAACAAAATTAGGCTAAAAACTGTGTTTTGAAAAACCCCCCGGAAATTTCGGTTGCGCTACGCGCCTGACGGCTTGATAACCCCCTTGACACATAGCGGCTTGATAACCCCCTTGACACATAGCGGCTTGATAACCCCACTTGTTAAAAGCGGATCCGTTTTCGGATCCACGTGAGGTATTTAGCTTAAAATTCTACATCTATGAAAAAAATATTTAACCTTACACAAAGAGGTTCATCAATGACCTTATATTATAATCTCGGTCTCAAATTTTTCAGTGCTATGTTAAGAGTAGCACGGATCGGATTTCATTCTAATCCTAATCACCTTGCGAATCCTAAGTTAAAACTAGTCCACAGAACATCACGCAAGATATGTGAACGTGAAATCCGAATTTTTTCGTTTTATCTAGTTAAAATCAGTTCCTACGTAATTAACTATTATCTTAATAATTAATTTTACTACATATTGCTAGCAGCCCTGGTATTACAACGCTTGGAAATTACGAATCTCGTTTTGCCAAACCACTATTCGTTAAACTTGCTGAGAAGCAGAATTGTTGATTTAAATAGCTCTAAAATGTTAGAAACGAGTCTAATTACCGCAGTCTACAGCACTGACGCATTTGATAACATCAAACTTCGCCTCGTGGGTTTGTAGTGACTTACTGACGTCCTTAAATAATTTTTTGGTTCAAACAGGTCAATGAAAACCAGTAGGGAAATCCAAAAATCAAAATATCATGTACAAGCAGGAAGCGGATGTTCTAGTTCAGTGCCTTTCATTTAAAAATATTGTAAATAGAAAAACAAAATTTATATCAGATTCTAAATTATACTTATGCATAAACAAATTTATTTATTTACGACTTACATACAAATTTACAAATATATAAATTAACCAATACAGCTACCCACTAATGGGATTTCTACCATACCGGCAACGAGGACACAATTCAACACATATTACACACATTCAAATAACTTATGGGCATGATGGATATTCATTGTGGTAAACATGACCCATCTGCGACACCCCAACCGTCGCTTGTCCTATCTAAAACAAACGGAAGTACTTACGAAGCTGCTGAAGATATAGGTTATCAAAGCTCATAGACGCCCGTTTTTGTTTTAAAAAATAAAGCCATATTTTCGAATATTATTTGTGATCTGTGAGGTGCTATCCGGTCTTATGACAAATAACCTGCTTGGAATCACTCTTTAGCGATAGTTAAAAGTAATGTATTTAAAATTTTGATTGAGGAAAATTTTTACGTTTATTTTTTACAATTAAGTAAATGAAAGCTAAAAGCATATAATATTTTTTTAACAATTGATTAATGCAACAAGGCTTTGTAGCTCATATGGTAGTCATGCCTGAGCGGCAAAAGCGTAAACGTTATATTAAATCCTAATTTTACCTGATTATGCTGCCCTGATACTCGCAAATATCTTTGAATTTAAACCTCTATTAGCTCAAAATTGTTTTGAAACTCAAACTTTTTCGCATCAAACTTCCTCGTCTTCCACCAGAATGAACTTGAGGTGCCTGGCCAGAGAAGTGTTTGATCACCATGCTCGTTGAAAGAACACCACGTCGTTCGACCCGCCGCTCCGTACCACGGCGTGTTCTTAAGTCGCTCCCTAATCTCTCGAACACAGTCCTCTTCGGCTTCCTCCGTCACATTAAATACTGCTGCACCGATCTTCATCATGTGTTTAATTACATTGATGACCATGTTCATTTGACATTCCATTGAAATTACGAAGCCACAAAAAAGGCCCTATAGAAAGCAAATTGGGCAAGTTGAATAAGTGCATTGCATTTCAACAAATATGATTTTGGTAAAAACTCATATGATATTACTGTATTTGGTCCTAATAAAATGAATAAATTAGGAGCGGCTGAGCAAGTTGTGCCATAATAAGTTCTTGGTGTGCTCTGCTTCCATAGTTTCAGAAGATCTTGTCCAGCTCTCCCAGTAACTTTCATCGGAGCAAAGTAGTCTTGTAGTTTGTAGCCAGTGCATAGAATTAGTACCTATTACCAAGAAAAAATTTAGAGTGAGCAGCCACATCAGCACAAGGCTACAGCCAGGTAATGATCATAATCTAAAAAGAATACATCAAGCTTCTGCTGGTTTCCATCTTCTGTCACAATTTTATTTTCGTCAACTTTCCGAATCGCTTCTTTCACCAAAATGACGTTTTTCTTGATCATGGCTTGATAAAACGTGTCTGAAAGCTGTGGAAGTCGTGTACCATATTTGTAATCGGGTGTCAAACCTTTTCTTAGCGTAGGATCACTGACGTTCCATTTCATCCAAAGTATATTAACCCAACCCATTACAGAGCTAAACCATTTTCGACTGGAAGTAAGGCCAAGCGCAGTAACCTCAGTGACTAACAAAGAAAACGCAAGTACTATCCAGACTAGACCTGGAACCCAACGTATAAGGAAGTTAACCCATTTTGGAATCTGCATTTGAGACTTTGACAAGCAATATGGCGCTGATCGCTGGTAGCAGACGACCTCTTTTGCAATTGGCACAACGGCTGGAATGATTTGAAGCGCGGAGGAACTACTTCCCACGACGCCCACTACTTTGTTCTCCAGAAGAATGCTGCTGTCCCAGTTAGCGGAATGCATCATTGGCCCAGTAAATGATTGAAATTTTTCAGGGTAGTTGACCTCATGATATGGTCCTGTGGCCATGATCACCATATCATATTCTTCCACATTAACTTTAGGTTCTTCCATGGCTAATAAAGAGCTCGTAACGATCCATTTCCGACCAGTCCACGTCATTGAGGACACTGTTGTGCCAAAGCGGGTGTGTTCATACAGGCTATACTTGAGGGCCATCCGTCGAATGTATTGCCATATTTCAAGACGATCCGGAAATAATTGGCTGCTCCCTAAATTTTTGTAGGCCTCATTTAATATTTAAGTCAAACGCTTTACGCTTTGAATTTCGCTTACCAAGATTGACTTCGAATAAGTAGCAGAAGATATATCCAACTATATCTGAGCTAAGTCCTGGATATTTAGTGGTCAACCATACACCACCGAAATCATGGTTTTTGTCCAGGATCGTAAAACTTGTGAGTCCAAGACGTCTTTTGAGCTGAATTGCAGCCAGGGTCCCTCCAAACCTTAGAAATATATTGTAAGATACAGATCGAATCTTGGCACTTCATTCAAGTGTGAAGATTTAGTTAGGCAAAATCAATATAATTAAATAGTTTTATACAGTTACTTAAGGGTGTTCATGACTACCATAATTATACTTACCCTGCACCAACGATACAAATCCTCGGAGTTTCCGACCCACCAGTTTTTGGCGTTTCCATTAGTATATCTTTTTAAATACACTAATTCGATGAAATTCTTGCAACTGCAATATTAGTATTACTTATCCAGATATACTTAAATTTATTTGAGATCATAAAAAGCCTAAGTTCCTCTGATAACGCAACTGTAGCGTGTTACTTAGTGAAATTTTATTTCATTTAATCAGAGTAATTTTAATTTTATAATTTTTCTTGTGAACTTCTTCGCGAGGAAAGAGGACTCTAGCGCTTAGAATTTAGAAGCTTAACTTCACGCTTGAGTCTATAATTATATATCATGATTTACAAAAAAAAAGTAAAGCTAAGAAAGCGTGAATTAGATTTAATTATTAAATATCTGCAGGCACACACTGTGAATCAAAAGAGGATCATGCAAGATTTTACATCAAATGCGTGGGAATCCAAAGTCATTGCCAAATTTAATTATATTTGTTCGTAATTTCACGCAAATACGTTGAATATTTATTCAGAGTTTGCATGCTCTCTCGTTCTGAAATTCTGGAATTTATTTCAGCTGCTTTATCAGCTGGAATTCTGGAATTTATTTTAGGAGCTTCAAGTCAGTTATCGCAATTTTGTAGAGGGACTTTAAATATTACTTAAAAACCACACTTATGTTACCCATCGATTTTACGAATAATGGAAGGATTTGGTTGCGTGACATTTGGCAACTAAAAACTCCCTTTGCGGACTAAAAAATATGTGCTTGTGTGATTGTTTTCTTTTTATTAACCTTGTAAAATTTCAACTAAAACCAGCAGTAGGGTTAACAAAATCAATATAATTTAGCTAATACAATAGCAATACATCCAATATAATATAAGCATCCTGCTGAACTGGTAAGACTTGTCGATGAAGAGTACCCATTACATTTGTTAATTGGCTTGTATTCACTTTTTACCTTTGGGTACATGGTTCGAATCTTGGTTCCTCTGGGAAGTCCCGTACATTCCGCAACTTGGTACCCATAACGAGTTTCCTGCTGGAAGGCACTCATCCTTTTCGGTGTCCATGGTAACCCATGCTCCACTACATTAGTGTACCTTCGTCCTCTCCACATTTCAGGGTCTGTAACGATCGGATCGATGTCTCCAGGAGGCCTTTAAATTTCAAAGTATTATTACGTGCCTACATTACACAGCATAAGCTGGCAACTTACATTAATGCTTTAGTAATATTCATTAAAGCAAGCATTCCTTCCTGTGAAAATGCACTGCCGCATCTGTTGATGACGTCAATTTTGGGATAGTACATTAAAAACGCTTGACACATTTCTTCAAATAAACCTCGTCCTCCGATTACAGCACTTCCATTTCTTTCAGTAGAATCGTACGTACATTCTGCGAAATGTTTTTGTAATATATACCGTCATCTTTTACATTAAAGGCTACTTGGTTGTCAGGCATTTGGCCTTACCGACTGTCAGGTGATCTCCTGGTAAAATTTTTACATTGTGTTTTAACATTCTGTTGTTCTGATAGTTTGTGTCGTAATTTTCATCATTGGCTAGCCATGGCAATTCCGCATTGTTGCGGAAGTGACGAATTTTCATTTTTCGACCTGCGTATTAAACAATTGAAAATACTGGAAGGTACAGATATACTACTCTGAGATACTCGCCATTTTGCTACTTTGAAGGGATTTCATTTACCAGTAAGATGGAAGTGGAGCAAATACTCAAAAACATTGATTCCGTCTTTGGGTATTCCCGTTGTACACTCGGCTGGACAATGTGAGCTTAGAACGTAGTCTTTTGCATTAGGAGGTACTGTGAGCGAATAGGCTTTTGTAGAATTGATTCCTATTTGGAAAAATCCTGCGTCGAATTTCCTGTATTTTATTTAATTCAAATAATTTATCGTCAAGGGCTCCCAAATGAATTTAATATCAAGGCCCGAATCATTGCTTTGAATGAGACTTACCTTATTTTGTCCGTATAGTAAAGATCATAACCAGTTTTAAATGAAATGCCTGGCGTTTGACTTGGGTTATCCAAATGGAGCATGGTCATGTAGTAGGCACCTCCTATTTCTCCAAATGGAACGCCTACGTCTTCGGGGAACATTGTGGGCTAAATGTGAATTCAAAGGTCAATTGCTATGAGCATTTATCATTATAAATAGAAGCTTGAAAGTTTGTTACCGTTCCACCAAAGGCCCACTGAAACTCGAAAACCTTGCAGTTCTCCCTGGGGATCTTAGTTTCGGAATAATAGCAGTCGTACCCTTCAGAGTTCAGAAAAGGACTGAAAACAGTATCGGCGTCCTGGCCCTCAGGTGGAGTACAAGCAAGAATGCTGGCATGATGTGTGTGCTTCTTAGCTAGCGGGTCATTCAGATTTACGGAAAACTGTTAAACAAATGAGGTATCATATAAATAATACGAAGAAAAATTTAGGCGTGAATTGGTGTCAAAAATTAATAGCCTTACCCCAACAATATGTCGCTTTTTACCCAGCTCTTCAACTTTATGAAACTTACACCAGTAAAGTGTTCGTTTGTCATTTAAAACAACGTCTTGGTGCAGCTCCCAGACCTTATATCTGAAAATAAGGGTCAAATTCAAAGCGATGAAAATAACATTGCGTTACATGCTTAAAAGACTTAATAAGGTTTTTATAATAAAACAATTAGGTATATGCTTTACGCTGAAGTGTTAACAGTTGCAAACACAGGGTCCAATAAATTCACTGCTTTAGCTCCTCTATTATTGGCGTGATATGAAATTTCCATACTTTTTTCCTTCATATTTCCGTAGCTCCAAATTAGGTATTGCGTGTTGTCCTGTGACAAGCAAACGCATCAATTTTTTTAAATGATCAGCTGGATCATTAAGTATTTTTTGATTTTGATTGGCAACGCTCTTACCGTTATTGCTAAGTCCTCTTTCTCATCACAGTTGTTTACAGGTCGTGAGAATTTAACTTTTATATGAGACTCATTTCGCGATGACCCTAGCAACTTATAATCCTGTTTTTTGTCCAACACGGGCTTCGTGTTACCTACACCGTGCATGTCCTTATTGAGAATAACAAAATATTTAATTAAAATTTTAAAATGTGAAAGCACATGCATTAGCTAAATTTAAAATACCTTTAACTCAACGGTTCCGTTAGGCTTGAGAATAATCGCAACAATATCAGCACTACGCATCCCTCCGGTATCCGAAATTCCGAAACCGATGTAGCCCATGGGCCCTTCATTTTGTCGAACAGTAATTTCAAAAACAATTGTGTCTTGTTTTTCAAGGCTCCATTCTACAGTGAAGCGTTCGTTGAGCTCAACTTTAATTGAATTCGCTGTCCCTAATAATATTAATACAATTGCGAAAAATAGATTCGGGATTTGTATATATCGGGCCATGTTTCCTTTTTCCAATGATTTTTCAGCTTACAGGCTACTTCAGCAAAAACCTTGATGCACAGGCAAATGGCCAATTCGCTCTAATTACGAGCTAGGCATTGGCTTCAGAGCTCACGCTGATTACAGCATCGCGTTCAAACTATGCAAATTATTTGTCATCCTGGATATAGAATGCATAATTCATTAGATCTTCTGGCGAAAACAGCTCAGGTGACATATTATTGGAGGACAAGGCGTCCAGCTTTGGACCAGAGCGACGACGCAACAGCGAACAAATTTACTGGCAAATTGAATGCACTACAAATAGCCACACAGCTTTTGCACTTTTGGCAAACCAGAATGGCACATAACAGTTATGGTAGATAAAGCAAGGCTTAGTTCTATGAACATTAAAAATATCATGGTGAAAACTGAGTAAGGTTTAAACGGTGATCATTATTAGTTTTATCGATCTATTATGCTGCATATGTACGTATGTAAGATTCAAAAAAATTAAATCATTGAATCATTGAAAAAATCAACTCCACCTGCAATAACCCTACTACAATATGGGTCAAATTCAAGAATAGATATGATTTGAGAATGTATTAATTGAGATGTACCACCCAGTACATCATTGCATCAGTGTTTTGCTGGATCAAGCTTAAAGTTCAATAACAATATTTGCATTTAAGATCATTTCTAGGAACCCACGCTAACAAAGACTAACATTATGTGGCGTAATAACGGTTAGACCAGGAGATTAGGAGATCAAATTAATTAATAATCACGCATGATGAATCGACAATGCCTTCAGTTAGCCTTTGTTGTTGATATAGAAATTGTAACTGAGTTCTTGGACTCCTAAGAATGCGCACAATTAAACCATGGTTATTCCAATTAGTTCTGGAAGTCATTCTGATGAGTTTATTACCTAGAAGCTTTCGTCTACAATGGCGTCATTAGAATATAATTTTAATATCTGAAATATGTGACAGCTTTGTTGCCTATGTTATTGCTATTATTCGTGATGTCGAATATATTCAAAGCCAATAAGCCAAATGTAAAATTCCAAGCGGCAGAAGTGCTTCTCAGAATTAAATTGAATTTCAGTCCGTTTTATTCCTCGACTATTATGCTCTCCGATTGAAAGCTTAATATTTACCAGATATTTGCAGACCGTATCTGCGTTGTAAAATGAAAAGATGCCGGATACGAGCTCGATTGACAGACGATCGTCAAGTTCTGATGTTGTTAACCCAGCATTCAGCACAAAATTCCAAATAAAATGATCTCAGTAAATAGTATTTGAGTAATTCATTCGGTTTCAGGGGGACTTCTACTTCATCTGTTATAATAAGTCTGATAAATTAAGTGTTAGGAATTGCAATGAAACAAACATACACGGTTTCTGTAATTGATTTATATCCTAAGGAAACTGCCAGTACAAACCAAGATGAAATTAACAGAAAGGGAAAGAAACGATCAAGACGCTATATTGGGGTCCTACTCGCTCTGCTTTCGAGCTTTACATTTTCCCTAGCCTCTCTTCTAGTGAAAAACTTAACGACATCTGGAGGCTACCATCCGTTTAATATTGGCCTTTGGAGATTTATTGGAATATTTACTCCATATCTCCCAGTTGTCGCTTACTATTGCTGCGTGGGAAAACACAAAATTATTTTTCAGGGTGTGTTTGTGTTTAATCAATCCACAAGCAGTAAGAGGAAATTCAAGATATGGAGTTTGCTCCTGGTAAGATAAGAGCTGGGGCATCTCGACCCGACTGTCGTATATACCAATTTTCGACCGCTCATGTGTCGCCATGCTACATCAGCAATGTCAGATATTTTAACATTATTTATCAGGGCCGCTGGATCACCGGTGCAAGCGCCATTGTACTCCAATTCCTGTCACTCAAGTATCTCAACTTGGCGGATTCTCTCGTTATTACGTTTAGCACACCTGTCTTTGTAACCTTGGTTTCACCGTTGGTCTTAAAAGAAAAATGGTCGTTCATTTCAATTGGTCTCGCGATTATTACGCTGGTGGGTGTCGGCGTTATGGCAAGACCTCCGATCATTGCTGGGTCAGTGTCGTTTGACAGAGATACTCTGGTTAGTATTTCAAAAACTATCAATGTTAAAAAGAACTACCTTAATTACATATTATTCCCATAATGCTGTTCACTTTAGATTGGATTTGCCTTTGCTTTGAGCAGCATGGTCGTCACTGGAATGTCGTTTATGCTAATGCAACAACTTCGCGAAGTTCACTATTCCGTCATGCTAAGTCTGTTTGGAATATGGGGAACCTTCGAGTGCCTAGTTTTGACCTTATTAGTCGGACAACTGGAGTTACCGAGGAATTCAAACGATTGGCTAATGGCCGTCGGCTTGGCTCTACTCAGCGTAACTGCCCAGACCTGCCTAACGCTAGCTCTGAAATTTGAAAAGGCGGGTCCGGTATCTCTCATAAGAACATGCGATGTCGTTTTCGGATTTATTTGGCAATATTCTATCCTGGGAGTGGAATTTGATGCTATTTCGTAAGTATCGGCATTGAGTTTCTGCGTTGAAAAAATATTTATATTTACCATATCTTTTTCACAGCCTCGCCGGTCAGCTCATCGTCATGCTCGGAGTTATCATAACTATTTCTCGGGAATGGATTAGAAAGCTACCTATAGAAGATCCCGTGCGGTTAAAATTAGATTGTATCTTACACTGATTTGTTACCTGTGGAGACATTAATTCTGTTTGTATTTAAATCATAATTGATAAAATTATAAATAAATTAGGGGCGATTACAGTAGAATACATTTTCTAAGATTAATCATTTATTAAGCTTCAAAATTCATTTATAATTAATTAGCTGCTAGTTTCAAAACACAAATCAATGCCGGCCAAATGTAAATCTTTGAAATTGGAAAACACTGTGCTCCATTCTGACTCAGTTCGTTTCAATGAAGAGATCCAAGTACATTTTTCAGCTCTAATTTGACCTAAATTGTGTCTTCCAACTGTCAGCAATGTGGGTTGCGGTCCAATTTCAATAAAAACCCTTGCTCCAAGTTCATAGAGCTCTTCCATGGCAGCTGGAAAGTCAACCGGATCTCGAGCGTGACTCTGCCAGTAAGCTGAATCAAATTCATCGGCTTTTAAACATTTTCCTGTGACACCGGAAATGTAGCCACATTTTGGTTCTTGGTTCGTAACCGTGTCAAGAACTTTTCCATATTCCTCTCGAATGCCTTCAATTTCTCGGGAATGAAAGGCCTGACTAGCGGCGAGACGTAACGACTTGATTCCAGAATCATAGCAGAGGGTTTCGAATGTTTTCAATGACTCCGGTCTTCCAGCAACAACAATATCGTCAGGCGAGTTAATCACCGCAATATCAAGCCATTGGGCTGAGTCGTCCACGCCGTCAAAGCAGGAATCAATGAGTTTCTGGACCATCGGCACCGTGGCTGTAAAGGAAATTAAACTAAATTAGGCTGGTGTGTCGGAAACGGTTATCACCAGCGACAAAATTGATATACCTTTCACAGACGTCATTCCACCAATAGGCAATGTTTGTATTGCTTTTCCACGGCCAGTGACAAGCTTAAGCGCATCTTCAAAACTCAAAATACCAGCGGCCACTGAAGCGCAGAATGCTCCAGCGCTTGGACCCAGCACAAAATCAGGCTCAATTCCAAATGACTTCCACAATTGAAGCAATGCATATTCTATGCAAAATATTCCTGTTTGGCTGTACAGAGATTCATTTAGTAGTATTGTGCTATTTCCCCAAATAACGTCCTTCAGTGACACAGGTAGCTCGTCAAGCAGTAAGGCGCTACATTGATCGAAAGCGGTTCGGAAAACTGTCGATGTTTCGTACAAGCTTCGTGCCATTCCGCCATATTGTGAGCCTTGTCCCGTGAACAGGAATGCAATCTTCGGTCGAACCTTCGGAGATGGCCGGACTTCAACTATGCTTTCAGAAATATGTTGCTGTTCAACTGAAGCAAGTCGATAGACAGGTTCTTGTAAACCATTTTCCGAGATATTGGCCTGGTTTTTACGAAATTCCGGCTGCTGCAGTGCATGGAATAATTTCTTGACCTTCTGGGCACAATTTGTCTTGTCAGGATCAGATGATTTGGCAAGCAGGAGTTTTAGATTTAAACTTTTACAGAACAGCTGAATAATTTCAGTGTTCTCAAACTTAGCACTGCTTACAACCACCATTTTATTAATTAAATCTCGCGGATCACAATTAGACGTGCTATGTAATATTCTGATAAACCAGCTTATGATCTTCTTTAAAGCCTAAGCAGTACAGTTCGGCGTTTATACTGAGATTACCATTTATATAGCTTTCAGCAATAGCTCGTTGGACAATCGCTGCTGGCTATGGAAAAATTTCAATTTCGCGAATGAGTTTTTGACAGGTAGATTTAACAAGATCGCTATCGTCAGAGCTTTGATCTTAAAAGAATTCTCAGAATTCTCTGCTCGCTGTTTCAACATGCTGGTTTGATATGGTAATTCATCACGATCTACTTGTTTGTACGTCAGATAAGGATGGATTTTTAAGTAAAATTTATTCTGTCTTCCAAGAAAAAAAAATTAAAATATTAGTGTAAAATAATTTGACAATTGAACTATGGATTTGAGATTTACGCCGCACGCATTTGTATTTACGTCATCAACGAAATCCAGTTAATCATTTTCACTGCTAAAATTCACTTAATCGATTTAACATATCAAGATGCATGATTTTATTCTTACTTTTTTTGCATCTTTGAACGCAACTGATAAAACATAGCTGTTTTTGCGATAATTGTTATTACGCAAACACTGAACTGTTCTTTAAAAATATTTACACGTACGTTTTTTATTGCGGTTTTTATTGTACCGCATTTTATCTGCGTTTTGACTTGTAACTGACGTCAATATCAATGTTTTGCGCTTTATTATAGCAGATCGGATATTAGAAGACATGCCAAGGTAGGTATAAGCATCCAAATACAATTAAATCTTATAAATTTAAAGCTTCAAATTTAAATGTATGAAATCTTAAGTCAACATTGTTATTATCGATACGCGATACATAATAGAATGGTTTGGTTTAAATACTATTAATATTAGAGTCTATATACTAGTATTGTAGAGTTTTATTGGCATTAGTGATGGAAACATACTATGTAGGTAGTCTATTTAACCTTAGAGCAGCAGCGTACCACATCTGTACACACAAATGAGCTAATACAAATGACGCCGTCAAACATTAGGCAACCTAAGTTAATCCTGCCACATGTTTAATTATTTTTGCTTTGTCATTCATATAAAAACTTTCTGTCATTCAACGTCATTCTTTAAAATATTATCATCACGGTCCAATCATTGTCACGCGCTTCAGTGAAAAATTTGGACAAATGTCAAAAACCGGTTCCTTCGCTCAATTGCTCAGGACAGGTGCTATTCTCCTAATTCTAAGCGCCGGCGCGGAGGCAAATACCACGCGTACTGACAGACCTCCACAGCACGTAGGTCATGGGTTTGCACCTGTTGTCAGTCACGTAGACCAGGAGCAAGCAAACTACACTACACTAATGAGCTCAAGTATGAATAATTCATTTTTATTTGCCATACCATGTGCCTTTTCTGTTTAATTGACATAATTTAATTTTAAAGACGTAACTCCGATCTTTTGTCATTCTGAATGAGTTGTAGTTTAACTACACGTGACTCGCATACTAATTGGTCGCTTTACCTTTATTAGGCCAAGTATCAAAATATCAAAAGAATAATTTGTTCAGAACTGCAGCCTATGACAAAATCTTTTAGACTAAAGAAGCATTTGTTAAAGGCTTGTGGACTTGACTTATTCATCTAATTTTCCTTTTAAAGTCTATATGAAGGCGGCGGACTGGTCACCTCGGAAGTGTATAACCAACCAGCATCACCACCGTCAGTGCATATTTAATTAGAGAGATGTCAAACACCTGTTTCACCTTGCTGTTACTAGGGTCAGGAATTGTGGGCATAATTTTATTAATTGGAGCTGGGGCTGAGGCTCTTACTCAGCATCAATTGGGACCACCTAAAGTGCTAAATAGTCATGGACCCAAACCTGTGAGTCACATCAACCTCCGACCAGGTAAGCACGACAATGATACCGGTAGGTTTCTAAATTCGCTGTCGCATTCAAATGAAATTCAAATCTACTTGTATAAACTATTGAAGAAGGAATTAATTTAAACGCAAACAATACACAGGTATTCCGTATTCCTGTATTCAGTCATGAAGCTAAAACCCTTCCGTATCCGGGATAACTAATACCTAATCCTCCTTATCGTAGGTTATTCTTTCACAAGCAAATAAGAGACTGCAATGCTGTTACAAAAGCCATTTTATAAATAAATCAGAAAGTCTGTATGTACGGAAATTTAAAGCAGTGGAAAGGCTCATATCATAATGTATGTGGAAACGCAACGCAAAGCATAAATGCTAGGTCCAACTGTATTTTCTAACACTACTGTTCGATCTACTCAAGTAGTCACACTCTATAGCAGCAGCGTTAGGAAAGGATTATGCATATTGGCAATAATGGCAGTTAGGACGAAAGGACACCCAACAGTTCAACTTGTCATAATGTGTCATACAATAAAATAAAATAAAATTCTAATCAAAATAAAATTTGTGCGTAGGTACTATTTGCATTTGCAGCGAATATGTCAAAATAAAATATCGGAATCGGAAAGACATTACTTGTACTCTATTAGTTTTGGTAGAATGGTTTTAATCCAATTCGAAATTAACAATCATTTTTTATACCTAGAGCCAAGCACAACCACTCGCCCTTCCTCGAATAGCTCAACTACAACAGCTATACCTGTTCCAGAAAATGAAGATCCTGCCGTTACCCGCTTCAGAGATTTTCTTAGGATTGATACGAGTCATCCAAACCCAAACTATGGTAGGAATGAAGAGTAACTAGTAAAATGCCAATATCGCATTTCAGTTAAACCGCAAGTTGTATTCGCTAACCAAATAATACTTTCTTTTTTATTTCAGAGCCCTGCGTACAATGGCTACAAAAGCAAGCTACCGAAATCGGCTTAGAATTCAGGAAAATAACTTTTCCACCGCCAGCACTCTTTGCACTTCGGTTAACATGGGTTGGGTCGAATAGAAAACTGAAGTCCATTATGCTGAACTCTCATATCGACGTTGTGCCGGTGGATAGGGTAGGTTATACATGTTGAATGCTATGCATTGGAATTTAAATTAAAGACTTTGACAGACAGTCAATGAATAAATCAATGATTTTGTAGACGAAATGGAGGACCGACCCATTTGCCGCAACAAAAGATTCTAGTGGAAATATTTACGCTCGTGGAGCTCAAGATCGAAAATCTTTGGGAGTTCAATATCTCGAAGCAGTTAGGAGACTTAAGAGCAAAGGCTACCAACCATTAAGGACTATTCATCTTACTTACGTGCCAGGTATTGCTAATTGCAATTCTTATTCAAGAAACTATGTCTAAACGACAATGCTTCGACACCTTGCATTTTTCTTTAGATGAGGAGCTCGGCGGCTTTCGTGGTATGAAACCATTTGTAGAATCTGAAGAATTTGCAAATATGAACATTGGATTGGAGTTTAGATGAAGGTGGTGCGACGCCTGGGGCAGACTTTGCTGTCTATTATGGAGAACGTACGCCATGGCGTAAGTTGAGACAGCGCAAAGCTCAAAATATTTTAAATACCTACCTGTTAAATCATGTTTTCGCTGTAACAGAATTTAAGGTGATTGCTACTGGAAGGCCAAGTCACGCAGCCCTTATGTTTGAAGATAACGCAGCAGTAAAGCTTCAGAATGTAATATCGAGGCTGCTAAGTTTCAGAGCAAACCAAATCGGGCTTCTAAAAAATGATTCCAGCTTAGAAGCAGGGGACGTCACTTCAATCAACCTTTCACAGCTTGGAGTAAGGTCATAGTTTCTAAATATTCCTATTATTTAGGTGTGTTCCCTCTAATTTTTTAATACATAGGCGCCTTGGCCTAAACTTACTCTTTAACCGTGTTTAATGTATCTGCAGGGCGGACTTCAACCCAACATTGTGCCCTCAGAGCTCTGGGCAATCTTTGACATGCGGATCAAAGTTGAAGAAAACTGGACATTTGCAAACGTTACAAAAATGTTGGACGACGTCTGTGCAGCCGCTGGACCAGGGGTCCGCTATGAATTTATTCTCAAGTCTGAAATATTCGGAGTGACGAAACTAGAGGACAGCAATATATGGTGGAAGACCTTTAAGGACACGTTCGACTCACTGTACGCACAGTACTTTCTTAATGTTTTAATTTTTAAAGCCATTGTTCAAACGTCATGTAATGATCACAATTTTATTTATTAGAGGCGTAAAGCTTAGCCCAAAGTTTTTTCCTGGGGCCACTGATGCACGATATTTGCGGAATGCGAACTATACTGCCCTGGGATTCTGTCCTCTCCCACACACAGAACCCCTTCAACACCAAGACAACGAGTTTCTCAATGAAAAAACGTTTCTTCAAGGGATACAAGTTTACGAGACTTTGCTGCCACGACTTTCAAACGTGGACCCTTCGGCTGACTCGAAGTCTTTGGTCTAGTAATGGCCAAAATGTTTTAGGCCTGCGGGGTTTCGATTTCTGAAAATCCTATTTACCACTTCTTCTACTACAAAATTATTTTTCAATATCATGGAGACGTCAAACTTAGAGAAAAAGGTTTTTGACAAATTTTCCAAACCTTCGCGTGAGTTGTTGCGTTGCGTTGTAAGCCTGCCGTCAAATACTGGTAGAAGTATGCTGTCGTCCGAAACATTTTGACAATTATAATGATCTATTTGAGCGAATGCAACAGCGAGAGAAATATACGTATTTTAGTATAGCATAATCATAAGGATTATTCACCCTTGTGTTTTTATTACAATAAATTTTTTGAATGAAAAAAAAATCAAACTTACGATTTTAGATTTTAAAATAAGTTATTGATTTCTGTCCCAGGCATTACTCTTCACAGACGAGTATTGCGTAAGGCGAGCACTTATGAGCAATAAATCCAAAAGGCACTGGTAGAGCTTCTGTGCTTCCGGCAAGCAGCGTCCCAGGAACCAAGCTTCGAAGCCCGCCATATGTCAAGTCGCACCTCCCAACATACATGGTTTCATCGGCCTGCTTCCCACCCATAAACGCATTTGGTGGAATAGGATTTGGGTCAGATTCATCTACTGCAACCCATTTCAAATTGGCATCCATTGGGTTTGTCAAAATCTCAAAATCGCTGTGAAGCAGAAAATGTTCTCGCCCATCTTCCGGGTCGGCAACATTGCAGAATCCGTTTTTTTCGGAAGGGTCTAAACCTGCTTTTCCAATGTAACTCAGGCCTCTGTGATTCACACGACAGATGTAAAGTGTTGCGTTGCTGTAGTCCGCACCACCCACAACTGGGTTAAGGCCATCAAATTGATCTATGACCACTTGCCATGGTCGAAAGGCGGTGGTATTGCACGCTTTAATAGTGAAATAAATTAGTTACGTACAGTATTTAAACTAATTTAGGTACATATGTTAAATATGGATATTTGATTTGATATAACAGATATGGATATTTGATTCTGGCTTACCACCGTAAACTTGCGGTGATGGCCTGCTTGCTAGAGTAGCACTTCCAGTTCCTGCAGCTGAACCTGATGATGATGTCGATGCCGAACAGGATGACAGTACAACAATGGACTGCAGGGCACAGGTCAATAGGTCATATGAGTTAGGATTTTATAATTCACGTTTGCAATTCTGTATATAGTACGTAACACAAATAATCAAAAACTTGTTCTCACAAGATCGGCAAGCATTTTCTTGATTCCTAGTAATTCAGATTTGAACGAGTTAAACTGCGTCTTTTCATCCGCTTGACGTTGTACTAGGCGATTCTAGTTAGTGTTAGATAAAAATAATTCGAATCAATGACAAAAGTAAAGTTATTTTATCAAAAATATAGTTTCATAATATTGGTAAATAAAAGATTTCCAACCAATGCAGCAGTAGTATTCCACTGTCCCATCCTTATTTTCAGCAAATCGTTGCTAAAATCCTTAAACTGTAATTAGATTCAAACTGTTACTGGTTTCCCCCAAAACATAGTCTACTAATACCCCCTTAATACCGTTAAAACAACGTACATTTCCAAGGACTTGGTTGATCAGGTTTTCGTATTTCCCTTCGGCATTTCTATATGCATTTGTAGAATAGAATTTTATCAAAATTATTTAGAGGTTAGAACAGGACTTAAGGCGGAAAAACAAATAGGTGAAAAAATCTTACTTCTGTTCGACCGCATAACCGAGTGCTAAACACGAAAAAGTGATTCCTAAAATTCCTATCAGCGTTATTAGTTTGAACATCTTGCCCCGACTTTTATTAAAACGCGATTTAGCAAATTCAAAAGGTATAGGACTTTTTTTTAAGAAAAAAAATTAAACGATAACACCTGTTTCTAAAATTACGACTGAAACAGCTACAAAGCTTCAGAATTTTTGTTTATCAATACGAAATGTATTCCGAAAACTAATGATAGGCAGAGCCGCAAGATGTATGTAAAACTAGGTCTTTCATTTTTGCATGGATTCGACTGAAACTTTGGATGACCACGGTTCATGACCCGCTGACCCCGCTGTCAAAACTTTTTTTCACATATTTTTAAATATTTCCTGTTTTTAGCAAATATAAATATTTACGAACATATTTTGCTGTTTTTAGCAAATATTTTATTTTTTTACCCAAAAAACAGCTAAAAATTGAAGAAAAAAAATATTTAAAATTTTCCATTCTTGCGCCTTACCTTCACTTGTATGACTTTTCCCACTTTGACAGTGCTTTTTGGCCAAATTTTTAAATTTTAGGTGCATCTCAGTGGAGAAAGCACCTAAATATAGGCCATAAAAGGCATTCCATGCTCAATTTTACCTAGAAAACTGAAAAAATGTGCAGTTTTTTTTAACATCACCGAACTTTTCCCACAAAACTCCTCCCAAAATTTGGGTTGCAGTACGCGCCTGGATCATTCTAAAACAAGCATCATACCACTTTTTAAGACAAATAAACAGAGCGTTTTCAAAACTTAACAGTTGTCTGCGCAGTCTGCAGCAAAAGCTTTAAACTAAGATTTCTAAGCTAAGTACTTGAGTGTTAAGGGATTCAAACTATTTAACCAAATTAAAAGCATGCTGTTCATCATGTATTCAAAAATTTCAAATCAACTCACTACTTTGATTCGGTTTAGATATGAGCACACTGACTCTTTCGCCGGCTTGGGTAGTTGCATAAAAAACTAAGCTAAATTTTTTTAAAGCTAAATTTTTCTTTCTGATTTCGAGTTACTGTTACTACCTTTTTTCATTGAGCACCAAATTGTCTCGTCCTATGTTAGCTCAGTTTGATTTAAATCATTTCAGATTTCCTTTTCTTTCTTTGTTTTCGACTGACAGAAGATGGAAGCGTTGTATCAAATAATTATATTGAGTGTCAATTTTTGAAAACAAAAAGAATTTACGAGTCAGTTCATGCATACCAGAGGTTAGGTCTCAGACACCTACTGGCATATTTAGGATCCTTAGAACCTAAGCTGTAGCGTCGCGTGAGAGGGTTTAAACATAACTGTACCAGGCTAACTTAAGGTAATTGAAATTTAAGAATTTGTAGATTCAATTTTCCCTTAGTATGCTTATGCACGTGTCCGGTCGACTTTTTTGGTCAAAACATTCACATGCATTTATACAACAGTTGAAGCATATAAATATTTTTATATATTTACATATTATTTATATATAAATATATTATTCCTATATTATATATATATATATGAATTTTTTCTATAAACCTAAATAAATTATTCATATGTAAATGTAATATATATATATATAAATATATTTTTAGCAACTATTCTATATTTTTCCTAGTAAATTTGCTTGTCTTTTCACGAAATTTTGTTAAATATTTGGTTAAATAAAATATTTTTTAGTTAAATAAAAAAATATTTGCTTAAATAAAAAAATATTTAGCCAAATATTTCGGCGTTTTTTAGTCCATATTTACATACATATTTCGGCGGTTTTTAGTAAATATATTTTGCGGCTCTGATGATAGGTTATTGGTTTTCCTTCTTCTATCTTTAATTTATTATTTTTTGTTTACATCCGGTTTAAAATAAGCCAGCGTGTTGTGGTCACTGGTGGTTTTATTGTTTAGGGATTTCCTACGAGACAAAATTTTGTCATTCATTCTAATATGCCAGCTTCTGTAGTCTTGTAACACCTACAGGACTAAATCATCCGCAGAGTTCCCGAATCATGGCCAGGCAATACGATGTTAAATGTATGAACGTTAACAGTAAAATATTTTGATGAACCACGATCATCGTCTCGATTTACTCATAATCTTGGCTCAGCGTTGGCTGAGTACAGTATACAGATACTCATATTTTACTATTATATTTCATTGTCATTTTTGTGGTTTTCCTATCCGAAATAAATGTAAATTGTAAATATCAACTATGGTTACATTATAACACATCCTCTTTTACGATACTTTGTTTTCAACAATTGTAAAATACATATAATTCAGCTCTTCATATTTCCTCCGAATATAAAGCGGTCTATGCATTTCCATTTCCAGACTTAATCCAATACAAAATACAACTAACGTGCTCTCCTGCTCCTGCCAAGACTACAAGGAAGACTATTTAAACTCACAGCAGAGAATACTTCAGTTGACAGCAAAAACCTAACTGCTTGAATATTGAATGAATGATCTTTAGATAATTAGACAAAGCTCGAAATCTAACTTCGGTTAATGTACGTGTTGCGTTGCGTAAGCGTTTAAAATAAATAAATGACTGAGGTGAGGATCAAAAACCTGAGGGCTAACATACAAATTGCCGTTAATAAAATTTAAGTTGTCAAAATAGACGACTGCACGTCCAAAATTAACCACAACATTCCAAAAACTTGTTTTAAAAAAGTTCTTTCGAAAGATTCAAGATCAAGATAAAATTAATTCGTGAAAATAAATATTTTATTTCTGCATTATTAGGTCACGGAAGCGACATTTCAATTATGTTGTTGTACAATGTATATATTCAAATTATACTAACTCGATATAATCAGGAGTTTGAGTTCCATAATGCACAGTTTTTCAAGTTTCAAGTTGCAATAGTCAAGAATAAATACGAATCTTAGCAATTCATAAGTCAAAGACATATAAGCTAGCACTACGCTATTCTGTTAAACAAATGAACAGTTTAACAGTGGTAAATTCTAACAAACAATTTGAACAAGTGCGAAACTTATTTCAGTCTAAATTCATTTTCTATTCTATTTAACTGATGTTATTAAAGAGGCTTTGTCAGATCTAGAAGCTCAGATTACATGTCAGGACAAGCTCAAACAAAACTGGTAACGGAAGGAGGAGTAAATTGTTAATCAAACAATTACTCCATAGAATTATTAGGTTTCATAAATATTATTTGTATAGTTTCATCTTTCATCTCAATTAATCTCAGAATTACAAGTCCCATGTTCTCGTTTTAATAGTCTTCGGCTCACCCATTCCATCCAGTTCACGAACATAGTAAGTACCAGTAGTTCCCACCAGAAAGAATTTGTGGAGTGAGGCCACCCAAACATTGCGGCTCTCTCGCCCTTTGACATATTCATAGCGGGAAGGTTCATGGCAAAATTCCACATTCGGAATATCTTTTGTGTAGAACTCGAAACAATACTCCGTTCGTGCGATTTTCTTGGAGTTTGGGTCCAGGGTATGGTAATTATTGTAAAGGATGTCTTCTGTGGTCGCCACGGGCGGGATTTCCGTAAAGTAAATCCCTGTACCGAGTTTGGGCTGATCATCAGGATTTAGCATGAACGAAGCGATCTCGGATAATTCCCATAGCTCCAGCTTCGTCAGTGTAGTGGAAGAGCTTGAGCGGTGGACCGGAAGACGCCTGGTCATCACCTAACCAGAGTTCTGGACAGGAATTGAGCACAGAGGATTGAAGTTTTGGTTTCTTGAGTTCTGGGCTCGTCCCATCTTCAGTCTTGAGATCATTACTATTCGTTGCATCTTCATGTTTCCTCTTAGTCGCTGTTTTATCTGCATTACTGGAAGTTGAGGGTTCAGTGGTGGGCCGAGGCTTTGCTTTCACACGTCGTCTAAAGCCCGGCACCACTGGAATTGGAAGTTGTGTTGGAGCACATCCGGAGACTTTGGCAACAAAATTATGGTGAGATTCATCTGTGATGGGTTTATTTCGCAGTACACGGTTGTTATCTGGTGAAGCCGAGGCACTTGTGTAGTCATTTAGACCTCTGAAGCCGTCCGGAATGAATGGTGGTCCGGTTCTTCGTCTGAACTCTCCTGGTGGCACAACCTGCGGCTCACTTCGTCGTCTAAACTGGCCTGGCGGCATAAACGTGTCATTCTGCTGGTAGTCTGGGCCATTGTTTTTGTCCCAGCCGTCATGTGAGAAGTTTCGTGGGTGTGGTTCATTGTCACCGCCCCAGCCGTCAGAATTGAACTGTGGCGGTCTGTTGTTACGGTCCCATTCGTCCCGTATGAATTGATTTGGGCCGTTGCTACTTTGGAGCTCATCCTGAGTGAAAGGTCGTGGGCCGTTCTGTCTGTCCCATTCGTCAAAACCAAATCGCGTCTGGCCATTATCCCACTCCCCGCCATCACGACGAAACACCGGTGGACCGCTATTGCCGCCCCATGATTCCGAACGAAAATTCTGACCATTCATAGTGTGTCCGAACTCATCGGAGGAGTGAATTGAAGAACCATTTCTGTACCCAGGCTCATTTTGTTGAAAACGTACTAAATCCATGCCACCACTGAATGGCTGGAAGTTTGGTTGTCTGAAGTCTTGTTGTTCCATAAAGGGAAGTTCATTCCAGCGATGTATGTCGTCTTGATGGGACATGGGTGGGGCATTTTGATTTCCAAATTGGTTACCATTAAAGGAGTCAAAGTTTTGTGAACCATTCACGTCACCAACATTAAAGTTGACATGACCAACATAGTTCAAAATGGTCACCGGTCCAGACGAGTTAGTCGTCCAGACAGTTGACACATCACAGGCGAACGATGGACCCGGGCCAGTGGCATTTGGGCGTCCGAACTGGTCCGCAGGAATGTCTGGACCATTATTCCAGTGGCCCTCTTGATTCGGACGAAATGGCACGTCGCTATTTCGGTCCCACACCTCGCCTTGATAAAATTCCTGCCCGTTCCTGTTCTCTCCGTAATTAGGCTTGAATTGTCCACCATTTCGGTGATGGTCAGGTTTGCCTGGTGGCCAGCTTTTGCGTTTAAAGTTGTTACGGGGGTTGGATGCATTTGCATTAAATTTCGGACTTGAGTATTTCTTTTTGTTGGCCGACTTCGGAATAGAGCGATGCATTGTCTTGATTCAAGTTTCAAGACCAGGAATCCTAGTGCCTGCTTTTATGGATTGCCTGTACAATCAAAATCGAAATAGAATGAAAAAGTTAAACTACGCATGAATTACACATGATAGATGATAATTTCAATATTAAAACAAAAATACACAAACCCCTATCTATTTGTCCGTCCAGTGGCTCGCTTTTTGTTTTGATATTTGACCATTTGCTTCTGTAGTCATAATCCTGGTCCTGGTGCCTGGATTAAAAAATTAAAATCAAATTATTATTTGGCGTTTCTGCAATGAACTAAAGTACAAAGTACTTGGCAAGCACGAATATTTAACTAGTCAATATTCACAGCACCGTTTGAAACGACATTTCAAACAATTATTAATTCAGAAACGATTAACTTCTGCTGATTGAGACATAACGGTTTGAGTTATATTGCGGTGTCCAGTTGAGATTATCGAGCATATATGCTATATGATATATGCTGGATGGTCAATTACATTTAAGAACCGAAGGTGATAAGATAAGATAATGAGACGAGAGAACGAAACCCTGTAAGAACATACATATAACTTTGCAAAAATAACTTAATCAAAAGCAACGCTCAATTTTATTCACGGTCTTAAGTCTAGCATAAAATCAAAACTATTTGTTTATCGAAACAAGGGCACAGAATCGCTATAGTTAGGTAGTATAGGATGTTGCCAGACAATAGACAATATTTTTGTGTAAGCTGAGAATTTAATTAATTAGTTAATAATAAGGCTTCAATATTAACCCGTACCTGACGTTGCTGGGTACAATTGTACCTTTTCAACTTTGAGACGCGCTAATTAGCCTGCCATCCATCGGATTTACTTGGGATTTTCGCTATGCCTTCCTTAGATAGTTCTGTGTGAGTTACAAGTGTTCCCAGTATGTGGCGCATAATGCAAAAATTACTAAAATTGACCAAAGGTCAAAAAACATGAAAAACGGGCAAAACTTACGTTGAGGTCGGAGTGGGTATATTTGTACCAGCTCAACGCGCATGCTTAAAAGTGCTATGTTGCCAAATCTGTACCTCGGAAAGTCCGAATATTGCATTTGCTAATAAATGGAGTACAAAAATTCGAATTTTACCATTTGCCATTAACATTATTTACACGTATTTGAATAATAAACGTATAGCAGGCATTTTCCACTGCAACATAATATTCGCCCCCATATGCGCACTCTTACCCTGCAATATTTGGGATGGAAACCACCCACTTTTGCTGAGCACAAATCCAATCCCATGCATTAGGTACCTGTTTCACTGAAACAACCAATATGGTGGCACCCGGAGTCCTTGTCAGCCAATCAAAATGCAAGGATATTGCAAGGATAGGAAGGTAAAAACTAACATAGGCCAGAAATATAATCTAAACTTGTTGCGGTTTCCATGTGTACCCAAAATGCACAAAATTGCATCGTTTCGTTTTCCATGGTATCGTAATCGGCAACAGCGCTGGTACAAATGTACCGGTTTCGGCTTCTATGCAAGAAATTGTAAAAAATGTGGCATGGTACAGTTGTACCCACTCCGTCCACAACGTGGTCAAATTAGCAACGTCAGGTAGGGGTTAAACTGCTTCGTGTTCATGTAACTCCATAGGTAATATGTGACACTACCACCGCAGCATCTCAAGTACTAAATAGCTAACCGGTTATTGTGTGGTATGCCTAATGTTAAGTATCATGCGCCAGGCAGGCATCGTGCACTGTCAGATTGTCCTGGTCGTTTGATTTGAGTTTCCTTAAGCGGCAATTGAAATTGACACTGACCAGCGACCAGTAATCCATCGATAATTGCTCACGTCGCAATAATTGGGGCATGGGAAATTATTGTCTAACATTACCTATTAATTTTCTTTAGGACCACAAGGCTTGGTTAGGCTACAACAATGCTATGCGGGGCGGGACCACTGAATTCGTCGCCTGTACTGCGCGCGTAGCCTTGCAGATTGCCGATTTAGCAGCTGTCGCTGGACAACTACTCTACGTCCAAAAACGATGCGGATCTGGCTTAATGCTGCCATAGAGTTGCCGCGCGTTTCGCAGGTCCGTCAACTGTTGCTGATCAACCCGGGCCC